>PVHY01012144.1:0-45548 GCA_004024945.1 Uropsilus gracilis
TTTTTTCTCCCCACATTCTCACCAACATTTCTGTTTCTGGTCTTTATGATAGGGACTTTTCTCACATGAGGTGATCCCTTTTTTTCATTTCTTTTTTTTTCTCCTTTGCAGAAGCTTTATAGTTTGATGCAGTCCTATTTGTTTGTTTCTGCTTTTCTTTCCCTTGCTGTTAGAGTTGAGGCCTTGAAGACATACTTGAAGCCACTGTTGCAGTGTTTTGTCTGATTTTTTTAAAATTTACTTCATTTTATGGTTTCAAGTCTAATATCTCAGTCTTTATTTAATCTTGAATTATTTTTGTGTGAGATGTGAGGTAGTAGTCTAATAATTCTCTTGCATATAACTGTTCTTTTCTCCCAGCACCATTTGTTGAAGAGTTTCTGTTGAGTTCTGCTATTCTAAATAACCAGTGCAGATTGGAATTGTGAAGACATGAGAAGGAAGAATACACTATGCAAAGAAATTGCTTTTCTGTACAGAAATGCACTGCAATTATGATAATATATCCACTTATGAATTAATATCTACAGGAAGACTGCTAGTTACTAGGAATTTATGTCTAATCATATAAAGTCTCCTGTATATATTAGTTGGTCTCCAACAAAACAGACAAGAAGGAATTCTCTGTGGTGTTACTTGGTGCTAAAAAGCTAAGCCAAGTTACTTTTCAGGAATGGAAATTTTGTATACATAAACTTTGGCAGTGGGTCAAATTCAACCTCTTTTTATTTTATATGATTTAGAAAAGTTGTTAATCCTTTCTAAACTCCACCTTCCTTATCTTTAAAAAGTGAATGGGCATCACATATAATTTTACATCATTGAATTGTTGTAAGATTTAAAGTATATGTAAGTCATTTGAAATAGATTAAGCATACAGGTTATGGCAATTATCATTCTTTCTTAGAAATCTTTAGTACCTCACTGTGTCTGCAATATATTTTGGCAAATACGCTTGAAAGTTTCACAAGATCACTGTTTGTTGCTAGTTCATTTTTAATAAAAGTACTGTGCGCTGATTGTGTCACTGAAGATCCACATAGTACATTAAAAAGAAAGGCATTTTGTTTAATTCAGTAGAAAAAAAAGTCATTCTAATCTTGGGGTATTACAAAAATAAAATTTATTTAGATTTTGCAAGCCTCTGCATTTTCTTATCTTAATAGAGAAAGTAAGATTTTTGTATCAGAAAGTACACTCTGCAAAGAAAATTGTTTTGCTGAAAAAAAAAATAGAAAGGCAACTAATTAAAAAACTTTTAACTCTTGTGCAATTATAAAAAGGATAAGTGAATATATTAATCCATTAAAATGATATTCAACCTGGTTTCATTTTATCAATGGGAAAAATGAAAACCCATGTCCTTGAAAACCAGCTTCTTTCACAAAACTTCATACTTATTTGCTATCATCAAATTACATGTATATGCTTTATTTCAACTTTACAGATGCTGTAAAGGACTCTAGAAAGATATTAGAAAGTTTACTTGGTATCAGATATTTTGAAACCACTCTATATGCAGAGGGATAGGAACATAGTATCTATATTCATATAATTTATCTGTCTGTTTATAATATACATGCTGATTCATTGCTAAGAATGCTTAGTAACATGCTCATATTTCTTCCATGTATGGTGTTCAGAAGATAGTTGGACTCTAAAATAGATTCTCATACATACAGGATAATCACTTGAAATACTCAAAAGACTTCATGAAACCTTGGGGAAACAACCTATTAAAGGATATGAAGCAAGAATTATAGATCTAGCTGTAGACATATTACTTCTAATGGTGGTATCTCTGTATCAGTATAGCTTTAAAAATGAGCAGTGAAAAGGTGAATGCTCATTTGTGTGAAGTATATGTTACCTAAATTTTACAAAAGCTCATTTTACCTTTGTACTATTTATCTGAAAATGCTGAGTTGTACCAATTTAGGGACTAAAAGATACTACTACTACTACTACTACTATTCATATTATACAACCTATAGTTCATATTTTAAATTCTAATTTATAAGCTAATTTGTGTAATGTCAAAATCATGATTTTCTAGGAAGTATGAATCTGTAGTTTTGATTTGCGTTTGCATTTTACTTTTATTGTTTTAATATACTGGGAACTATATTTACAAGAAATAGTATCTAGTTTGTATTCATAAATTATTCCTGTTTAAAATGTGTTTTTTACAATGTTATTTACAAATGTGTGTCTTGATAATTTGAAAAAAATACCATATATTTAAATGTATAATTATGTCAAAATTACATTAGTTGGACATAATAAAAGAACTCTAGAAAGTACTGCATTTATTCAGTGGGCAGGGAAAATTCTTACATTCACAAACTGACTTGATTAAACACTAAACAAATTAAAATGAACTTTTTTCCTTTTCTTATTGATTGCACACACACATGTATGTATGCTGTATCATTGTCTACCCCAGGTTCTCCCATCACCTTATCACCTGTGAACCATATTTATTGCTTGTGCTTCCCCCTCCCCTGATTTTAGTCTGCTCCTGTTTTCTTGCTCAATGCTTTAGTTCTCTTGGCAGTTTCAAATTTTTCTTATCCATTTGTTTGTTTCTTTTCCATATATCCTTCATATAAGTGATACCATCTAGTATTTCTCTTTTTCTTTCTGACTTATCTCCACTAACATGATTCCTTCTAGCTTCATCTATGTTGCTGCAACTGACAGGTTGTCTCTTTGATTGATAAACTCTTTCTTCTTGTGAATGACAATGTTTTAGAAACTAAGTTTCTATAATTCTTAATGATTATAGACATATGATAGACCTTTTAAAATAACACTCCACTATTTTTCTATTTAAAATTTTCTTTAAATTTTGACAAATTTAGTGTGCTGAGACTTCTGGAACTACAATCTGTAGCTGTTAACAGTCTGTCTGTCATCATCATAAAGTCTACTCATTTTTTTTTTCATTTGAGGTACAACATGGCATATGATCAACTTGTGAGCAACACCATTTTAAAGGCTTGTCTCTTTTTAGAACAAGTCAGTGTGTGTCATCTTCACACTGGACTCTAGTTCTTTAGTTTGCATGTAACTCTTGAATTTCCAGAATAGAAATAGAGTGATTCACTTTTCCCCATATTAAAGCAAAGTTAAGAGTAGAAAGTAGTTAGCTAAATTTCTGAAAGATAGAATATTCAAAATATAATCACCAAAACAGCTGGCCCTCTGTCAGCTTAGAAGACTAAAAAGAGCTTTAGCCTTGATTGGTTAAGTACTTGATGCAAGAAGTGGAATCAAATCAAAATGGATCGCAAATTTGTGGAGTGTAAATAGTTACCTTTTTAGAAACTACCTTGAAATAAAATAGAAAAACCTTAACCATTTTCTGATTTGCACCAAGATGCAAGCTCTTTTAGTGCCAGTATTCATGAGTTTAGGTCTCAGAAGTTAAAGTGAGCAAGTATTTGGTTGTCCTTGGATGTCATGTATGATACTTCCATTTTAAATTTTAGCATTCCTGGATTTTTTTGTGCACCGAAGTCACTAGCTTCACTTCACTACTTACTTTCTGTAATTTTTCATGTTTAAAACTCAGTTATTTCATTCAAGATAAAATAGCAGGTTTCAATGTGTTAAAAGTTGAATTACACTATATTCACTTCAAGAAGAGATGACTACTTTAGTCATGACAGATTAATTGGAAGATAGTTGAAAGAAGGGGGTTGGGGGAAGGGAAGAAGGAAAAGGAGAAAATAATTCTTAAGTCTTTTAAAGAACCCCTGTCTCCATCTGGAGTAAGAAATGAGTGTTTTACTGAGGGCAGATCTGATATCCTCTTTCTGATTAATCTTTTTGTGGAAGCAAATATCTAATGTATGCTTGTTTATTCATTCATCTGTAGATATGTGGGGTAGCAGTGATTGTATGCACTTAGGGTTTCAGTGAGTCACTTTTTGAGAATGATGATGGATTTGTTAATATTCTTAGCACTAAACCTACCACAAAGGACATTTGTTGTAATTTCTAAAAAGAGTAAACTGTCATGAAAAAAGTTATTTTGGGAAAAGGGAAAGAGTTAACGAAGTAACTGCCTAGAAGATTATTGTTTAGTTTTTCTGTTTTGCTTTCAACATGGGAGAATTTCTAGGTGTAAGAAAATGGCTATAAAAGAAGTCCAAGAGTATACATAATTTTTCCATAAGTAATTAAAAAAAATCTTTGAGTTAACTGTGTGATTTAGAGCAAGACTTTTAATATCTTCAGACTTCATAGTTTCATTGGTTAAAAGAGGATGTTATAATGCAGTGTTACTTCCAGTTTTAAATTCTGTGCTTCTTGGAAATAATTAAAGGGTACATATGATAAATTCAGTAGTAGATATGTGTAGATATGAATTCACATGTGATTTTCAAATTTAAATCCAGCTCACATCTATAAAATTCACTTTTAAGTTAAACTTGAATGTGAACTTGATGTAAGGAATTTATCTTGTTTAAGAAGGTCATATTATTAGAGTATTACTGCGAGTTGTGTTGATCAGGTATGAGTCCTCATTCATGTGACCATAAACAAAGGCAGACATGCAAAATGGGCATTAAAAAAATCAGAAATGTTTGTTTGCAAAGAGGAGTATGAGAGAAAAGAGAGAAAGCGTGTGAGTTAACTGACTGACTTTGTGATTGCCTACCATTAACCCTCTCAGTGGCAATGGTGGGGGGTGCAATTTAGAGCCACAGAAACAAAATACCTGAGCCACAGCCTTCCCTTTTATATAGGTCCATTTTGCCACTCAATTCTGTCCCTGCTACCAGCAGCTCCTTTGCTGAGGAAGTCTGCTTCATGGCATACTGAGAACTGATCTCAAGGAACTTGAGATCTCAGCATGGAGTTAGGGTGGAGTTCATTAAGGATACCATTCCCTAGCTCAAAGTTTACTACTCACTGTTAATTTGACAGTGCAGCTATCTCTACTACATAATTCCAGAGCCTTTTCATCACATAGAAAACAAAACCCTGAAACCAATAGCAGATGTTTCTGTTTTTTTTCCTCCTCCAAGCTCCTGAAACTGTTAGTTTACTTTCTGAATCTCTGGACATACCTCTTTAGGATGTGTACTATATTTAAACCAAACAGTTAATGGTTATGACTGTTAAGTGATTTCATTCACTGAACATAATGCCTTATGTTAGTAGCATCTATTAATGCTTTATTCTTTTTTATGACTGAATGATATTTGTGTGAATGAACTACATTTTGCTTATCCTTAGTTTGATGGATATATGAATTGTTTTTATAGTTTGTCTCTTATGAATAATCCTGGTATACATATTCAAAAACACATTTTTGTGTTAACATATGTTTTTAATCATCCTGCTTGAATATCTAAGAATGGGATTGCTGAGTCAAATGGTAGCATTTTTCTTAATGTTTTGAGAACTTGACATACTATTTTCCAAAGAATCTTCACCATTTTATTTTCTAACCAGCACTTAACAAGGGCTACTGTTTCTTTAAAATCTCGCCAATGCTTGTTATTTTCTATGTATTTAATTACATTGATATAGAGGCTAGAAAAAGACATTTCAGTCAAAGAAAACTACATGTCAGCATCTCATATAAATGCAAGCCTTCAAAATGGAATTTTGGCAAATGAAATCCAATGATATATGAAAATTACAACCTATCATGACTAGAATTTAGAATGTAATGCTGTTTGAAAAAAAGGAGGGAGGATGTGAATTCACAATATTTTATAATCTTTGTATACTAAAAAGAAAAAAACTTATGAAACCATAGGACCATCTCAATAGATGTTAAAGATCAGAAGCATTTGACAAAATATAACACTCATTTCTGATTTAAACAAGCAACTAGACTAAGGAAGAACTGGTGGCAAGTTAGTAATGGAAGGAAGGAAGGAAAGTTTATTCATAACAAAGAACCCATAGCTGAGATAATACTTGATGGAAAACAGAATGCTAAAATCTGGAGCAGGAAAGAGATACAATGGTCCCCTCCCCCCCCCTCCCCCCGCTTGCTGTACTGAGGCAATTGGCAAATAAAATTTAATGTTTAAAGTATGCAATGTAATGACTTTATATACCTGTACTTTTGAAAGGAGTCTCACATTCAAGTTAATTATCATATCTGCCACCTAAAATATTTACCTTTTTGTGTTATATATTAGAAAACTTAAAGATCTAGTCATTTCAATTGTGCAATATAGTATTATCATCTATTGTCATGATTCTTTCCATTATAACCTCAGACCTTGTAGCTGAATGTTTGTACCCTTTTACCATTTTTTTTCACTCCCATCCCCTAGTAGTCACTATTATACACTATTTTTCTGAGTTTGATTTTTTCTTCTTTAGATTATACATATAAGTGATGCCTTACAGTATTTATCTTTCTTTGTCTGACTTATTTGACATATGTATGTTACTCACATTTACATTCTTGCTTTTGCAATTGATACAGTTACTTATTTTAAAGACTGAATAAAATATGTATTTGTGATATGTATGACAAATATTTACATATACATATACATATATAGATAGATATAGATAGATAGATGTATAGACCATATTTTCTGTAAGGGATACCTGATCTTGACATTTCTATTCAACATTGTAAAGGACATTCTCGCCAGAGCAATAAGGCAAGAAAAATAATGTCATACATTTTGGATGAAAGAAAGAAAACTATTATATTTGCAGGTCATATTATAGTATATATAGACAAGCCTAAGAAAATCTCCCTACTACCACCTAAGGATCCCCCATCCCTCCCCAATTCCACACAGACAGAATTATTAGAGCTAATATGTTTAGAAAGGTTGTGGTATATAAGAGCAATACATAAAAAAACTATTCTATAAAATAGAATAATTCCTATTCTATAAAGTAGGAACACTGCTGTAACAGTGTAAGTTTTTTAAGAACATGTGCCTAGCAGAACACAAAGAGGAGTTATACAAATTATCAGTTTGAAAATTATATGTTTATTAACTCTTGAGAACTGAAATGAAAGCTTTGAGATCTTATTTGACAGGTTACTACTGTTTGAGAGTTCCAGTTAACTGCCATTTGTGTTAGGGATGAGGTGAGTTGCCACCTTACTACTTCAGTGAGCTTTTTATTGTTGAACTTCAAGGCACAGAATTTTGCTTTACTATTGTCCTTTGCACTGAACACAGAAATCTCTCATGTCTTTGACCATTTTTCCTAATTGGTGTATTTCCAATGACAGTACTTCACAAAAATGACTTCCAAGTTTGGTTCTTTTAGGAGACATATTCATAATAACTGAGAAAGACAAGTAGAGGGTTTTAATTTCTGCCTTTATAAAAAGAAATATCATAAATTGCAAACTAAGGAGAGAGGAGAAAAGTTTCTTTTAAAAAAGCAAACCAGAATAAGTTCTTTTGTTTTTTTATGTACAAAAAATTCTCCATTGTTTTCAGGGGGCCATTATAAATCAGCTATAAGTCACCAAGACTTCAAGGTCAGAATAATAGATTAGTTATCACTTGTTTTAAATATCATTGAAAATTTGATTTTATTTAATGTGGGAAAAGATCAGATAAAAATTCAACAGAAAAACAAACACCTGTGTGATGTGAAATCACTTTTCTCTTGTATTAAAGTCAGAATAGAATCCTATAATCTTTTTTAAAGAATCCTATCATCTTTAATATTTAACTTTTGACTGACAGTATTCCAAAATTTTATGTGTTAAAGTAACAGCAAAAGGCTATAGCTTATTGATTGCTAATATCATTCTGAATATTCTGCAGTTGTACATTTGATTGATTACTCAGCTTACTGTCTTAATCAATATTTTGAAATAGATAAATTGGTTGCATGTGCGTGGGTTTATGTGCTGGACTTATGTGTGTTTAGCAGCCTCTACCCACTTGATTTCAATAACATCCCCTCCTAGTCACAAAAGCCAAAGATGCCTCATGAGGCATAATCACCTTTGATTGAAAAGTTTATAACTTCACCACAACTTTGGCAGATAAAATTATGAGTTCCCCTTAACACTAAAATAATAGTAATAATAATAATAATAATAATAAAATTATGAGTTTCCCTTAACACTAAAATAATAGTAATAACAATAATAACAATAATAAAATGAGACTGTAAAGATTAAACAACTTGCTCAAGCACTCATTGCTAGTGCCAGAGCCCAAACTGGAAACTAGATATCTACATGCACCACCCTGGCCAAATTCTTAATGAATTCGAACTTTTGATTACACAAAAGTGAACACAAGGGCACAGGTCTTAAAAGAAGTGTGTTGTTTTGTACAAAGGAGTCATAGCATTAACTACAATTATATGGCAGATTTAGGGACAAAATTAGTTAATTAGTAAAACCCATATCCCCAGTTACATTTTTGAAATTATCTTTCCAACATCATTTTAAGGGACAGAATGGTATCATGGTAAAAGTATAGATTTTGTAAAAGTCTAGATCTAAGTTTGACTCCAGGCTCTGTTTCTTATTAGCTGTGTGATTTGGGGGGAAGAAACCCAGTGTTTCTGTCTCTGCATATGCTCAAGTTTGAACATGAATTGATAGTGTTTCCATATAGTAATTGTGTTAGGATGAGATGAGTTGCCACATAAAAAGCATTAAATTTAGTTTTAAAAATCTTTCTCCAATTCATCTTAATAAGTAAATTTATAGACTATATACCAGCCTTGCTTTGCTTTAAGAACTAACTTAACATTTCCTCTTTTAATGCTTCAATAGGATCAGAATTTCTAGGGCAGAGACAAACACTGGTCTTCTATCAAATGCATTTCATATATTTTGCATAAATACTTAGAAAGGTTGACTTTACTCTCCAATATACTGCTATATAACTGTCTTGGATGATTATAGACTTTATTTATTCATTTACTTTGTATTTGCCCCTGAAATAAGTGTAACTTCATATATTTTTTTAAGATTCTGTACTAACCACTGAGTGGAAATTAAGTGTTACCTTTTCTATAAAAATGTTCTTATGAGTTGAAAATGGCAGCTTTCTCATAGCCATCCAATGGAATTACTTCCTGTGTCAGCTCAGCCATTATCCATTTGCCGATAAACCAGATGCTTAACCTCTCCATTTTTTCCCTCATATATGAAAATGCCATGATAAAGGTTCCTGCCTCATGGCAATGTTGTGGTAGTAGAGAAGATAAAATGTGCAAATTATGTGGTATTTCCCTAGCTTCTGAGGCAATTGTGGTCTAAGTAATGAATTCTATTTTTGACACCTATATGTCAGTTCTGTAGTAATAGTGATATAAGGAATACTTCCAGTTTGGCATCACATGTCAAGCCAAGTTGGAGGAATTACCAGTGTCCATGGTAAGTTTCAGCAAGTATATGACAATACCCTAGTGCATGCAGAATGACAAAGAGGACTATATGCTTTTGTTATCATTTGGTGCAGTAGAAAACAAGCCTGGCTTGAAGGAAAGGATGTTTATCCAATAACATAGTCCCATTGCTTGTCTTTGAAGCTTTCATATGATGCTAACTCCATTTATAACTTTTGTCTTCAACACCTTTGTTCCTTATTCCTATGCTTTATAAAATGTGTTTGTTTTAAGATCAATTATTCTGAATGTGGTTTTGCCTCCCCAGTTAGAGTCTTAACTTGTAATGGCAAAATACCTTTCTCTTTTCTAGTAATTTAGAGTGAAGGAAACCAGTGTATCATCCAGATGGTGTTAGATTAATAAGTGTTAATAGTTTGACCAAATAACAATAATGTAGAAAAAGCAATGAATTATGTTCAAAATGTTAGGTAATGCTGATCTAGTCTTTCTTCACTCATGCTCATTCTATAACTAGCAGTTGTATTTATTTATGATCCTTTGAAATAGCTTCAGGGAACACTTGAGAAGCTTTAGTACATGGTTTATTAATAAAATTTCCTTTTTAATCTGGAATATTTGCAACCTCGCTTTTTAAAAAGCTTTAAATTTTTCTCTTAAAGAAAGAGCTTGATGGCTGAATAGATTATCATACCAAATACTATGTAACCACCACTTACAGAGTTTATCTCACTTCTCTATAATTACTCTTTGAACTCCATCAAAGAACTATAACTGTAGGCTCTGCTGGTGGCAGTCAGGACATAACCTTGTCTTTTCTGTGTTCTATTTACTAATATTTTTGTGAACTATGATTTTCATTCATTTGTAACAGCTCTGATATGTAATTATTTGCAGCCTTCACTTTATATATTTTTCAATATTTCTGTACTAAATACTGATTCATATAAGCTGCAGATTAAAATAATACTTCTCTACTCAGACCATCATGTGCATGAGTGTATATGTGTGTGTGAGAGACTGTGGGGTATGGGGAGGGCAAGAGAAAGAAAGAGAATATAGACAGGGATAATGAGATTTACCCTTGCACAATTTCTTATCCTTTCTTCTGCCACCAACCTCTCCAGGTCCTGGACCATCTTTATCCAGCTAGGTAGCATGATTATGTATCTCATTTTGCTCTGCCTGCTCTAACAGTGCATCATGTTTTAGTAATAAAAGACTTATTTTTTGTGAAGAAGTTTCTGCCAATTTATAGCAACTTTGCCATGGTTCCCAGTTTATAAATCACTGAAATGAAAACTGGATTTCCCCAGTCAAATCCCTTTATTTCCAAGGCTGTTCCTATTTCTCTGTTTTTCTGCTCTATTTGCACTCAGTCCATAGTATACTATGCTACTCCCTTATCACATGCTTACCATTCCAAGTTTCATTCCCAACATTTCTAGGCATTCCCTGGACACTTATTTCAAACAAGTATACATATGAATGCCACAGTCTCTGAATATTTTCCTCCAAAAACTACTAAACAAGTCCTGCATCAAAATTCTTTGTGCACTCACATCAATTGAGATTCTCTCTTAGTTCTACAGTGGAAACTGAGTGTTGACAGCAAAATGTAGATAAATTGGGAATGGAAGTTTTCATAAGGTGATTTGTATAGTGTTATTTCTTCTAAAGATTTGACCAAATAGCTTTATACTGTTTGTATTTAAGTTGACATTGAGCAGCAATCTTCTGCTGTTCTTCTTGGGTTTTCATTTGGGAAAGGAAAGCACAGATGAACATGATAAAATAAGCAAAAGGATTAAGGTTTGATGGTATAATTCCAATATGTGGTATATATAATTATTAGTCACAAAGAGGAAAACCTTATTGACTTAAAATGAATAAACGTTTCAACCTCTAGTTATCATTATCAATGCTGTTTTTGTGTGCCTGAATATAGAGAAGTATGGGCTAAGGAGATCCTAAATAGAATGTGTAGAAATTATTGAACAGCTACAAAATGTTCTTCTTAGTTAATCTATATAATATTTTGTTCCCAAAGTGGGAGTGGAAATTCTTACCTTTAAAAATGAATTTTAAGGTTAATCTACAGGCAATAGCCCATTGTTGACAATTGATATAATTCAGATTTGTCAGTTTACTACAGGGGTATCTTAGGACTCATTTGTCTATTTTTTTTAAAATCTATTTCACTGTTTAGAGTGCATATGTTACATGATTGATTGATGATTTATATAATGATCGATTGATTGCTATATGAGTGATGTGTCCAAATTACATACAAAATACTTAAATCATTGTCTCTAAACAACATTTGCTCTTAGAAAACTCCTGAATGAGCAGTGAGCCATACTTGATCACTGCCTCTATTCGAGATGATTTGCTAATTTCTTCTGAAACTGTGCTTTGACAGCCTCATAAACTTGTATGTTAGTAAGCTTCGATTCAAAGACAGCAAGGGATTTTTTCACAGTTATAATAAATGACTGGATCAAGATTTGTACTTGTTCTGTGGCTCTGGTGTCTACAGTGTATCCATGCTTACTCTATTCTCAATTCCATCAAGAAATGGAAATAAATAGTTTAAGCAACATAAAGCCCAACTTTTGCATTTTCCATTTGCCTATCACCTTCCATGAAAAAGACTGGGCACATGAGGGCCACAAAGAAGCATGAGATGATCCCTTCTTTCCTGCTAGTTACTCTGCATGAGGATAGAAAAGTATTTTTCTCAACATAAAGCCCAACTTTTGCATTTTCCATTTGCCTATCACCTTCCATGAAAAAGACTGGGCACATGAGGGCCACAAAGAAGCATGAGATGATCCCTTCTTTCCTGCTAGTTACTCTGCATGAGGATAGAAAAGTATTTTTCTATCAGTTAGTAAAAAATGGGTAGAGTATGTCAAATGAGAAGGTGAAAATGAAGCTTTACTGTTATCTGGCATACTCAAGGAAAGATGGAAGTTGATTCAGAGTAGGAAAAACAGTAGAAATACTGAAATGATTTGGGGTCAGAATGGCCTTAGCCTGTTGCTGCCTTTATTTTACCTCATAATCTTTACTTTGAAATATGTCCCTGCAAACTCATCAGGGGCACTTTGCTTTTCATATTCTAATTTTATAGTAATTTTATAAAAGTCTTCATAACTTAACCTAATAGAATTCAGATTTTCAATTCATTGTCCATCCTCCAGTTTTAAATTCTGAAGTCCATGATAGTGTAATTCATGTCTGACTTGTTTTTACTCTGTCTCTCTAACACCTACAACTGTTTCTAACATGTGGCAGTTCTTAAAGAGAATCTGGGGAAAAAGTAGGGCATAACAGTCTGCAATTTGCTTTCTCATTCTTAAACAGTTCACACCAAAGAGCTTTACATTGTTGAAAGTTCTTTTCTCTAATTTATCAGTTTCATTGTTACAAATAATTGGCATCCATTTGGTTTATCATTCTGTCCCAGTGTTTGTATCTGTGAGAGAAGATAGCATATTCACTAGGGTTTTCATTTCAATGCATTTTATTTTTAATAAAACATTCTTATTAAGGTCTTGTTTTACCATCTTAATTGAAATTAATGTGAAAGATAATGTAGTAAGATAAAGGACAATACATTATGTAACATAGGTTTAAAAATAATAATATTTTCATATTATAATATAAAAGAAGAATATGAGGAAATCTGTTTACATAACAGTTTGTGTATCATGGTAAGCATTTGTTAAGGTGTCATAATTATAGAAGATATAAAAAGTAGTCATGTGCTTATATATAAGTTCAGAAATTCCATAAATGTGAAACTGCACAGTGAGATATGCAATATTAGTGACTCACACTATGAGTGGTGCTGCATTGGTGACTTAGTTTTTTGGAAATGATGAACAACTCTTGGTAAATATCCAAATTAAGCATGTGTGTGTGTGTGTGTGTGTGTGTGTGTGTGTAGGTGTACATAGTGGTTGTATAAATACAATCTGAATAAAAAATAGTGAAGTATGTAAAAGTGGGCACAAGTTACTTAGAGTTTTCTTGCTTAAAATTAGATTCTAGGCTCAATAATTATAGGTAGGTTACTCATCCAGATGTATTTTTGTGCTGATTGCTATTTGCATTTCAGGATATCTAGTGTTCCCGATGCTTTCTCACTAAAAACCTCCACAGCCTCCCCTTCTTTCTGAAATCTGTGTGTGTGTGCTATCACAAATTGAAATGGTCTGTGTCTTTGGGTATACACAAATATGGAACTAGACAAAGTGTAGTACTCTCAAACATTCATTTGAAGTATGGATTTGTCTCTCCAACCAAAACCAGATTGTCAGCAGTTGTTTTCCATCATATCAGCTCATACACTTTCAACCCACATTTTGCCCTAAACAACTATATTCAAGATATATCTCTAAGGAAACATCCTGGATCCTGAGCTTATTCCTTTCCAACATTTATCTCAGATTCCTGTCATTGAATATTTTTGTAAAAATCTGATAATTAACTCTCTATGTATAATTATTGACATATAGAGATTGCAAAATTTGCTTTGTATTTTTTGATTGTATCAGAACTAAGACATCCTGGTTAAATTTCAAACCTTTACTATGTATTTGTGGAAGCAGTGTTTAGTTCTATTTGTTTTCCAAGACCATTTCTATTTTTTCTCACTATTTATAGGGAACAAAATATCAGATTATTTAAGATCTCAAAAACTCAATTTTTTTTTCTGTGAAATGGAACTACTAATTAGAACTAAGTTTATTCTGTTTGTGATTATTAGGATTCTTCTGCACAAACCTGCTAACATAAACCCAAGCACACAGTTGATGATTGTGTTGTGATCAAATGGTTTTTGCTTTTCAAACTTTTTTTTTGGTCTATGATTCTTAATTTGAGGTGAATTGAGTAGAATTAGGTAGGTTGCTATGGACAATTAGTGGTTAGATCCGAGGGGTCCTACTGAACATCCCCAAATGCATAGACTTGTCCTAAATGTCCTAAGTTGTCCTAAATGTCAAATATGAGTCAAACCTTCTATGGGTATATAGTTCGCAATATTCAATTTATTTTTAGAGCTGCTTTTCAACTGCTTTCTTCTATTCTTGCAGAAAAAAAAATCATGAAATTAACTTAGTCAATGAATAAACATAGTTCTCCAATGAAATCCAACCTAGATCGTCACATATATATTAAAAGATACTGATTTTAGAAGGTATATATAATTTCATATGCCATAAGTTTTTATCTTTTTCATTTTTTGTTGCCATTTAATGTCTGTTTTTCCTCTATGCAGTTCTCCTATTTGAAATATTTATGAAATCAATATTTTCACACAGTTCAGAAGATGTACAAATTCCCCAAAAGATTAAATCCATCTTCTTTTTCCCATCATGTTGGGAAAAGATTCTACGTAAGTGGAAAAATGTTAGAGACAATTTTATGTTCTAAATACTGGAATCAGGTGATTATTCTAGTGTTGTTCTGCTTAATACATAGTTAACTAGTAGTTGCACCATTCTTATTTTAATTAGTATCCTCTGCCTTCACTTTATATAAAGTATCTAGATACCCAGAAGATACTGTAAACTTCAATCAGTTTTCCCAGAATCTTCCTTGTTTCTTGAAGAGAAATAGTAAGACATACATAAATGATACCACAAAAAGCCTGTTTGTGGCTCTGGAACCGCTCAGGTGGGAATATCTGACTTGCAAAATGCAAGGTTAGCAAAAAGTGCATGGTGAGTGCTGGCTGTGCAGTAAAAGCTCTCAAGGGAAGTTGTTATTTTGAGCTCCCAATTTTTCCAAGATGTTAGATGATTCTTTCCTTGTAGAAACGATGAGAGACTCTTAAGAGAATGAGTAGGAATGAAACTGTACTTTGTGTCATGAAAATACACCTTGTATTATTCTCAGAGATGTGTTCCCATTGGAAACCATTGCAGGATGTTTGGATTACACCAGGAAGAAGGAGCGTGAGAATGTGCCTTTTTTCATTCTGGAAACATAGTGGAATTATCACAACACGGCTGTGGTCTCCTCACCCCTCTTGTTTCCCAGTTTGATTTTGCTATTTGGAGCTTTATTAATACTGGTCTTTTGAAGGATGTTTCCATGTGAGTGTGTATAATCTGTTCACCAAGTCTGTGTCATTTTCTGACCCTTGGAAACATAAGAATTGAAAGTGGAAGGTAAGTGATTAAATTAGACACATTTAAACCAAACACATTTATCCTGATTATTTAACAATGTCCCTATTTCAATTAAATAACATGGGTTTGAATAGTGATTTTCTTTGCCCTTTTCTTTTGAGAGCCATGTTTTACTTTGGAAATGAGAGTACACAAAAAATATTGATTTATGATAGAGTGATGATAATAAAATAATCAAGTTAGATAATGGTCAAGTGTTTCCAGATCCCCCTCAATTTCTGCTAGTACACTCCTAGGTACAGATCTGCTTTTTATCAAATGAACAAATAAAGCATATTTTTTCCATTGGTTGTATAAGACAGATCTAGCATTTTTCTTTGCCTTGTTGTCAATTTGTGGTATGTATTTTCTTGTTGTGTATGAACAGCAAATTTAAGACTGGTGGGTAAGCCATGCAAATTCATGGAAACACCTATTCATTGAAGTCAATTTTAGTGAAAGAAATGCTTCTTGTTGCTATTCATAAACTATTAGTTCTTATAAAAATTGATTTTTAAATGCTCAGTAGTTCAGTTTTGTGTCTTGACACTAAAGCATAGACAGAAGCAACTGAAGACAACTGAACCTGATTGCCTGAGACGGATAGTTGTTAATTGTGTGACTACTCTGAGGTTCAAAAAGAGCTTTTAATTCTTATTATTATTACTTTAGCAGTCTCAGGGACAATATGTGTTAGATACTCCCCAAATATCAAAATTATTCTTAATGTGAGTATAAGTTCTAAGCCAGTGAGATGAATTTTAGCAAACCCAGAGAACCAATGGACTTCAAAGGAACAAATATAAATTGAAAAATAATAACCTATCAATATTTACAATTTTGCTTCTTATTATTTTATTTCTTCCTATCATAGTTAATACACTTATATAAAATTAACAATCATATGTTAGGTTTTGTCTTAGATATTGAAAAAAATACATTTTAATATTTTCAGTTGGAATTGTCTTACTTTTGCAGTTTGGTGGAATTGTGTTTTTTGTTTATCATCTGGTTACTAAAGGTATCCAGGTATTATAAGTTGTAAATATTTAAAAATTTCTGATCTATGTTAATGAAATTCTGAATCCCTTCAAATTGCCATGAATGGATTTAGTAATCTTCCATAGTAGGTAATAGTCATAGGATGACTTGATTGTTTGTCAATATATTAACTGTTAAGAGATTAATAAACTGAAAGATAAAGTTAAATAAAATTTCCTTAATAAATCCTCTAAAATACACTTAGAGACAAAGATTTTATTTTTTTCACTGAAAGAAAATATAGGGCATACACATATACATATATATATATATATTATATGCATGTTCAGGAAGTATGTTTTGAAATTTTAATATATTTTAGAATAAAATGGAAAATTTGTCAGCACAATATGGTACATATTTTCACTTATTTTGATGCAGATGAATATTTCTTAAATGAAAAATATGGTATGAATCATGTCAGTATTTATAAGTGGAACTCATATACAGTGAATTGTAAAACCTCATGGAATTGATGCTTAAAATGATGAAAAATTTGTTTTTTCTTATGTGAAAACTAATAATTTAGGTCATGCATGCTAAGATATTCATGTCATTTTCAATAAAAATGTGAGAAACCTTACAACTTTTAGATCAGCAGCTCTACTTGAATGTTTATTGCTTCTAAACATTTGATGGAAGATAGTGTTGTTGCCCTGTAAGGAAATTTTGATGTTCAATTTTGTTGATGGTTTTCTTCAAAATAATAAGATCGATGCCACAATACAGTTTAAGCATTATGATAAAATGTTTGCTCTGCCTATTTTGGGATTTCTTAAGCTGGTTTATTATGTCGTCTAGAATCTCTATTACTTTGTATGGGCAAAGAGTACTTTATGATGTTGAAATGAGTTGACTGTAATATTAGACTATCATTTTGCTTCTTTCAGGTCTTTTGATTATTGGATATTATGTTTAAGAAAGTTTTTTGAATTAACCAATAAAATTATCAATATAACTAGCTGTATATTCAAAGGAAGATAGTTGATGCATATCTATGATTCACATCTTCATTTATTCATGAAATATAGGTACTGAATGTCAGGGATTGTATAAGTGCTAAAAATCAGATATTTTGTTTTCTCTAACTGAAAGTTGCTGTGGTTTATCTATATGCTTAATTCCAGAATCCAACTCACTCTAACTTCGAATATCAAAATTGATGTTAAGCAAAATTGTTTCTTTGTTATAAAAAAACAGCTTGGTTATATAGGAAACATTAAAGACTCACCATAACTCAGATAATCAGTACTCAATAAGGGTTTAATGGGAAACCATTACTGCTCATCATCATCATTATCACCTTTATTTATTACTTTATTATTATTATTATTATTATTATTATTATTCAGAGTATGAGTGAACCACCAACATTCCTATAAGTAGGAAGTAGCATGTAGGAAACAGATGACCTATGTGATTCTTTCTGAACCTTCTTCACTGATGACTAGATTAAGCAACATTCAGCAAAATCAAGAATGGTTTGCATTTTAATGGATTCAGTGCTTTTTACAAAGTTGTTTTAGACTATGTTACTTGATATTTTCTCCAGTGGTTTTGTTTGTTGTCATTTTTCAAAGTTCAAATGAGAGATATTTGATGTTTGAAATTGATTTTTCATCTATTTTAAAGTATATTGAGGTGAGTGTAATTTTCATACTGCTTAAATCATCTTAAAAAGTTTGGTTGCTTTCTATGATTGTATATAAATGAAAGTCCTGCTATAATGACAAACGGATAGATTGTAAATGAATAGCTAATTTAGTGATCTTGCTCTCATACTGTCAAAATGTGCTATTACTGGAGCATTTTCCCCACATCCAGAACGAAGGAGGGTAATAGTCCAAAATGATCTTTACAACAGATTTTCCTAGCTTGTGTTTTGAACAACTATGTTAGTAGGTTTCACTTACAAAATAAGGAATTTCTACAGAAAGTGTTGGACAGAGGTATGCAAGGTTTTTTTGTTTGTTTGTTTTTGTATGATTTGGTTTACAACTTGGGTTTGTAATTATACACCATGAATCGCTGAAAGAGGAGTGTAAATGTTCTAAATTTATTTGTCAAGAACTCCTTGACAAATATCTCTTTAGTACTAATACTTGTAGTGTAACAGTGTATGCATGTGTATGTCTTACGCAACATTTTCAAACATATTGGTCAGGACACTCTTGAAAAATATCTCTCATCGTTGTGCCTTGGGACTGACTTTAGGATGTGCTCCCTTACAAGGTAGCCCCATAGTTTGCTAAGACTACCTAATTTCACCTCTCAAAATATAGAATTAACTAGGATAATTCTGAATAAGTTTTATGAAGTTTGCTCCTCAAATAGATGTGATTTCCAGGGGCCTTAAAACATATATAACTGAAAAGATTAGCAATTAATAAGAACAATAGAAACAACAATTATCCTTCACAATTATATGGCATGTTTTCAAAATGCTTTCAAATCTTGAGTCTCTTGATTTTTACATTAACTTACAAACTGTTTGCTGCTTTAAAATTTAAATTATGTGGAGACAGAATCACATGAAAAGGTTCAGAAATGTTTTAATATTCAAATCAGGCTCATCTCTCATTTCCTTAACTGCTTTATAAATATTGATTTGTAGAGACAAGTCTGTAAGATTGTACCACATAATAATTAGAATCAGGTTAGTGATTTGCAAACTATGACTCAGGTTTAAGCAAACTCTTTGACCTATGGGTTAAGTCTGACCCAGTGCCTACTTTTTTTATTTTAAATAACTTTTTACTAGTGCATAGTCATGCACCAAGTTTGTTTATTTATTTATTATTTGTTTAAATGTGATTGCTTTTACATTGCAGTGGCAGACTTGAATAACTGCAACAGAGACTCTATCACTTGGAGACCCTAAAATACTCACTAACTGACCCCTTGTAGAAAATTTGCCACAACCTCAGCTAGATTGCCACATGAAATAAGGACTGTTTTTATATTGCAGTTTTTTACAGTATGATGTAATGGTTAACAGAAAACATGGACTTGATTCCCAAGGAAAAAACACTACATTTGTACTGTTGGTGTAATGACACTCATTTGTTAATTTATACACACATCCCTATGCATTAATTATGGGATTTAGTACACCGCAGTGCTAGCTGAGCCTGCATCCTTCAAATCAAAAACAGGGTTATTTAATTATTGCTGTAGAGACTTTAATCAAGTACTTCTTATAGAAAACAAACAAATGATTAGCCTTTACATTGCAGGCATAAACAGGAATTTGACTCATGAATTTCCTAATTATACTGCACCATTTTGGAAATCAGTTGGCATTCAAATTCTTGCTGTTAACTATGTATACAATTTCCTTTTACAAGATAGAAGTATAGGGTAAAAATGTTGTTAAATATGTTAAGATTAAAACTAGGTTTCATTTAAGTATGTTCCCCCTATTTGTACATAAGGAAGGCTTAAATAATATAAGGAGTCTTTTGGTATCTAATATAAATTAGCTACTGCTGTGTGTTTTATAAGACTTAACTATTGCTACAATAACCTTATTATTTGAGCTCCATTATTTTCATTTTAAATATAAAGAAATTGATGCCAAGGATCTGATATGATCTGTTCAGTGTGACAGTAGAAAGTGTTTTGTGATGAGCTGAATTAGGATTGAAAGTCTGGGCCTAGCTAACTGTGGGTTCCTTGTTCCACATTTTGCTGCTTCAGCCACAAGATCATGGCCCATTTTCCATGATTTCGGTAATCATTACCAAAAAATGAATGAGTTTGTCCTGATTTTTTTTCAAGGTATGTTTTCAGTAGTGCATGAATGTATTTATGTTAAATGTATGTCCCTAGTTTTATGGCATCATGTTTATTCTTATTACTGTTTTAGACATGTTAAAAAGTCCATTCTGAAATACCTATCACTTCCTCTTAAATTCTGTCTCAATAGAACCAAACTGAATATTTTGAGTGCTAAAATATCTCCAGTTCCTTCCATTATTTGTGAGAAATCAATGTGAAGGTGCTTCTTCAAATGCAATTTCCTTCTTAAGAAATTCTCCTTAATTGGAAGAATTAGAAATATAACTTTAAGCAGTGGCTTCCTGTTTACTATTTTTGAACTTGTTCTTAGTGTCATTGCAGCATTGTGCCTCTTCAGTTAATACACATTGTATTTACTTTATCTCTATGTGTAAAACTGATCTGTATTGGAATATAAGCCATCTCTTTTATATTCTCAAAGTCCTCACAATCAGAAATTTTCACTGAGATTATTTGTTCTCATTTGTATCTTTAGTAGGTCTGGACATGACTGGCCATGGAATGTTTAGTAAGACATGATTCTGGTTGGGAGAAGTTTAATGGAAGGATCTTATCTAGATTAGAGTCATCATTAAGACCCAGGTTATTACAGAATACCTTTGAATACTACAAATGTTTCTGTTGGACAGTAACAGTCCTGAGAACAGATGTCCAGTTACTGGAGGCACTTGTGTATTAGTAGCTTAAGTACTCTGACACTCAATTTTTTTCATCTGTAAAGTGAGAACAAGCTTACCTGTAAATTCAGTCTCTGTATGATGCTGACAAAATTTAAAGGTTTTATTCGCAAATTCTGATGTATGTGGTTTTAGAAATCCCTTGTGGGGAGCTCTTAGCAGATTTTTTTGGACCTTTTCTCAAAACTTGTAATATAGGAACTTGTTGGACTAGAAAAATAGTATTTCAGATTCTTATATTTAATCATACGAAAAGAAAAATGTTAATTAGTTTTGATAATTATCCATAGTTGAGCTCTATGTAGTTGATTTGCTTTTTAAATAATTTCGGTTAGTAGCAATTGTGTGGTATTTACAGTTAATGTTCAAAGTTGTGACCCAGATATCAGTTAACCAAGATTTATCATGTTATTTAAGTATCAATTTGATTAAAATTTTTAAATCTGTTAAACGAGATAACAGTCATATCAGTTTGTAAACTTGAATATTCCAAATTTCTAAAGAACATCACACTTTGCATTCAGCTTGTTAGAAGATAGATTCATTCAGAATTCCAGGACCCATAAATAGGATTAAGCATGAACATAATTGCTGCATTTCTTTGGTGTTATATTTAAAGTTAAAATTATAGTAATGTCTACATAGGAAGTCACTTAAGATTTAATAGACATCAATGTGACTTTAAAATGGTGATTCAGTTGTTTCTACTTATAAACTACTCTATGAATGTTACCTAATATACAACCCATTGAGAATCACATCAATCACTGAAAGAGTATTTATAAATAACTAAAGAAAACTGCATACATTTAAAATATGCTTTTCCCTTATACATAATCAATATATTTGTTTTGGATATAACTAGATGCAGTATTTTATTTTAGTAGTTACATATCAGAAACTATGGTGAAAATTTTAAGTCAAATATAAAGCTAATTGTTTGGGCCAAAATTCAGATTTATTTATTTGAAGTAATTTGGACCTCTCAAGTTTATCAAGGCAAAACTAGTAGAAAAAAATCACTTGTGATCATCTTAAAATTTCTCTTATCTAATTGTGATAAAGACTCACATTCCATTTAATATAAATATATGATCTTGATATGTCTTTACAATTAATAAAGCATAAAAAGTATTAAATGATAAAAGTAAAGATAATTATACTTTTATTAAAATAACTTAATATTCTAAACTATTATTTTATTGCTATCTTACTAAATATGTTATGAAACATAAGATTACATTCAGGAAGCTACATTATGTTTCATAGAAGTTTTTTCTAAAGCAAATCCATAAAGAGTCATCATTTTAATGGATCTACCTACATTAAAATTGTTTTCATGACATTTAATTTGTTTCATAAAAATATGCTCAGAGACCATTAGGGTTCATCTAATTAATTGAAAATTTGCTAAGCTTTCACTATACAAAGGGAAGAACAGAGAACTAATAAACATAGATTAAAGACCTGATTTCTACCAGTTAGTCATACTTCCTTTATTTCCTTCTTTTTATGGAGTGTTTACTATGCTCCAAACTCTTAGCTAAGAACCCTGTATTAAGTGTTGAATAAAATTATATATTACTTGCCCCCATTACATTTTAATAGTTATTTTCTATAGGAGCATGATCACATGAGATCTTTGCCTCATCATTGTGATATTTAAATCATTTTGTGTACTCAGGTAATGGATGTATTCTGTTGCATTGCCATAGTTGTTGTCTTCATGTATTTATTTTCATTATCAGATCCACATGAGAATAACAATTCATGTAATGAGACAGTTGAAAATACCTATTGGAACTGCTTACCATGATATTTTAATGCAAATTAATATTTAAGTTTGCTTTTCTGGAATACAAACATTTCATTTGTTAAAGTTCCTTCTAATGTGAGAATATAGTATCTAAGAATGATCGCTCTGGCATGTAAATCCTGCCTATAAAAATAAACATGCTCATTCTAATCCCCCTCTCCTAGTTTAATAGAAGCTAAGTAGGAAATTAAGATAAGGAATACTTATTCACTGAAACATTTATTAAACAAGTCTTTCATTGTATGCATCATGCTAGGTGAACAAAAGAAGAATAAAAAGGCACTACTCTTGAGCAACCTGCAAATTGTATAAAGAGGCATTAATGGCATAATACTCATGGCTAATATTCACTAATTAGATATTATCTTTATATAAACTGCTTTACAATCTGTTATTGAACAAATGATTTTCATTCTTTCACTGCTGTGAGAAACAGCTCTTCTATGGAATAAGTTAAACATTTAGCAAATGAGAAAATTAAAAAGCTGTTAAAAACACTACATCTGGTTTCCTAAACTAGCTTTTTTGATGGCAGGGCCTAGATGTACTCTAGATCCAGACTTACTGTCCTTTCCAATATCCACTACTGGGAGAGTGAACTGAGCATTGCATTCAAGAAATGCTTAGAATATGCAGTGGTTTCCAGTTTCCTAAACATTCAGTATATTTTTAACCCTGATAATTTATTCAAAACTTTTTTCTTTCACTCTATGATTATTTTCATATGTATTTGACAGTGATTTTTATTAATGAGCCCATTTAATATGATCAAGGCTGTTATCAATACAGAATAGTTTCAAAACAACTTTAAGGAAAGCATATTAATTGCAAAAATAGAGAGACCATCTATTCAGTATTTCAGAAAAGTGACTTTTCTACTGTTTTTCATAATATTTTCCCTATTGGTTGAGTATTACTTGTTCCATTACACATTTCAAAATAATGTATGTCAGACAGTTATGAGGTATGGAGTACTGCCACAATCAATCTACATTTGCTAGCAACTTTTAGTCATGCCACTTACTATACATATCACCCAGATAATTTTCCCCACAATTATTGTAATAACATTAGAAATTTTTACAATTTTCAGTCATCTTCCTTACTTTTTTTTGTGCTAGAGATTTTCTCTATTAATATATGCAGTAGTACTGTTTTAGTTCAGGCTGCTGTAATCAACTGAATGACTGATAAAAGCCAAAATCTATTGCTAATAATTGTGGAGACTGAACGGTGTTAGCACAGTCAAATTCTGACTAGAATCCTGTTCCAGGTTGAAGACTGTTAGCTTCTTTCTATATGCTCATGTACTGGAGGGCAGAGTGGGGAAACACATTCTCTGTTAGACCTTATAAAAGCAGCACTCCATTCTTGAAGATTCCACTTTTTATTACCTCATGTAATTACCTCCAAATTATCTCCCACAGCACCCACTCTTCCCAACACCATCATATTGAGTAGTATGATTTTAAAATATGAATTTTAAGGTAACACAAATGTTCAGTCCATAATAAGTAATTAGGGTATTGAATCTAATATTGGAACATATATTTTATTCTCTGGAAAAAGGATAAAATCGAGTTATGTTGTATAATCTCTTCCAAGCCTTTTTAATATCAGAAGCTGGATTTGTGAGATGACCTCAGTTCTGTTTAGAAAGCATTTGTCCTTTTCAATACTTAATTTGCTTACCAGGCAATAGTGCATATCTAAATTAAACGTTATTGACAATACTGAAACTATAAATATTTGTTTTCATTCATACATTGCCTCATTACCATTCCTATGTAAAAATATCGCCGACAAGGTGAAAAAGAACACACTTTTATAAGAAAGTAAATGATTTTCGTATTTGAGTAGACCTAAAATCTTCAAATATGAAAATACAATTTGCAGATCTACTCAGAATTTTTATCTTACTCTTCATGTGAAACATATAGTTCATCATTTCCTCTCTTAAATGATTTTCTACTATTTTTCCCCTTTAATGTTATATAATTAATGCTTCTGCTTCCAGGCTTATTTTTCTTTTCTTCCTACTTACAGTTTCTATTTACTGCCCAACAATGCATTTATCATGGAATGGTCTCTTAGAAGTTGTTAGGCTTGTATACTATAGAATTAACTAGAGTATAGAATTACTCCTTGTATACTTTTTTTTTTCTTTGCTATGTTTCAGTCTTGCAGAACTGTTGACTTTATTATTGCTTACTTGGCTTATTTTTCTATATTGTTTTAATCAAGAAGAAATATAATTTATTGGCAGTGAAGCCTGGATATTTATAAGAGATTCATCATATGAGATTGTGGGATTGAAGATATTCCTAGCCAATTTTAAAACCACTGTTATCAAATTTATGTAAAAAATGTGATATAGCTAAAGACAATGGCTGGTAATATATTACATCACTTAATGAGGCAATACTGGGCAAAGTGGGGGAATTGTAAGGGTGAGAAGGTGTAAGATTGCTGCTTGATTTATTTGAAGTTCAAAACATTCATTGTTTTGTTTTTGCTTGTGAGATTTAAGGGAAGGGACTTACGTAGAAATGATTAATAATTGTCCATAGTTTGAGTTATTCTGGAACATTTAAAAATAAAGAGAGCAATTTTATTTTCTAGTTATTTTTTCTTCTAAAATTTATCCACAGTGCACAAATGTCAAAATAGATTATACTATGTCTAAGTAGATTAGACATAGTTTCTTTATGGATTTTAATTGTTTCATGAATACCAATAAGAGCATGAAGAGCATATGAACAGTTGATATTAACAGGTAAATCTTGTCATAAAATTACTTTTTATTTTAATTTTTAACAGTGCTTCCCAGTAGGATCTTTGTGGTAAAGGAAATAAGTGATATTTAGCCTAGTAGCCAGTGACAACAGGTGACTTTTAAATATGTGGAATATAGCTATTGCAACGGAGGAACTAATATTGTTTAATATTAATTAATTTTAATGGAACTACATTGGATAGTGCATTTAGAAAATGCTTATCTTTTCTAATGTGGGCAAACATAAAATACTATAAATAGGAGTAGAAAGTGAAGTTTAACAACTATCAGAAGTTACATATAGTTGCAGTAAAATATCAGTTGTGTTTTCACTGATGACCTTGTCAAAGTATTTATTGTAAAGAGTTTACATATTCTACCTATGTTAAGTTCTGTAGTAAAAATGTATTGAGCAAAAATACCAATGTTTATAATTCATTCATGAAAGAAAGTACTATGTGAATGTGTGTGTGTGTGCGTGTGTGAGAGAGAGAGAGAGAGAGAGAGAGAGAGAGAGAGAGAGTTGGTACACATCCTTACTAGATACTTATGATGGAATCTATGAATTGCAGTGGTTATATTATTTTATTGCCACACATTTTAGAGCAATAGACTGTGACAACTTGATGGGATTAATCTAATGATTAAACCTTTACATTGAAAGATGTTTCAGTCAAAAGAATGAAGATTTCTAATCAGAAAACCATTTACACAAATGTCAAAATACTTAGGAATAGCATATTGATATAATCCAATTAAAAATAGAGTAACCTGTTTGAATGATGAAATTAACATTTTAGTATATTCCACATGAGACCAAAGAATACAATTTTCTTTATATTTCAGCATATTTTCTTAAGCAGTGAACAACCAGTTTTGATAAAGTTAAGGCAGGAATTGTTTCATAAACCTTTATTTATTGTGGAAATTTATCTTTTATGGGTCAGTAAATTGATAGACATAGGAAATATTATTCTAATGCCTAGCTACATCTTCAGCATGGGCTTCCATGCATTTTGGGTATAATTTAGTAGTAGACATTAGTTCCAAAAGCTACATATGAAATCTTCAGAAATGGAAAATTGTTTGTACTTATGACCAAGCTATTTTCTTCATAGACTACAACAGAAAACTTTTTATTTTAAAAAGAAGATGATATTGTAAAATGTATTTAGCTTTTCTTTTACTTGTCTATTCACATTTTAAAAGAATAAAATCTGCTATTTAGTTCCCAGGAGATTTACTATATAGCATATAGGGAAAAGGAATGAAAGTAATATTTTTATCAAATTTACAATTTATAACTAAAATGACAGGGCAACTGCATTTAATAATTCAAATTATATTCACACTATGTTCTAATTCATATTATATTGCCTTGCCTTTCACAGTATTGAACTTGGAATGAAAGTATTTCATTTCATATATTTTTAAGAGAAGCAAAATTTTATGTGCTGTGAATGAAATGAACACTTTCGTTTGAAATTTAAAAATGGTAAGAAATTTGTGGAATAATTGTTTCTTATATATCTAGCAGTTAAAATGGCCAATTTTAAACACATTTTATTAACCTGAACCTGTTCTTTTGTTGGTAAATAGGCTGAAATTTTTCTAAATGTGTTTTCATTTTTCCCGAGACAATTCTTTTTAATAGCACAAGGAGGAAGGGAGGGCATTTTCCCCCTCAATACAGGAAATTAAACAGTATTAATTTTTTTTTACTTTTATAGTCAGCACATTAATGCTATTAAGAAAGAAATATTTTCTCTGAAATATATCTGCTTTCTGACAGCTGGATCAGTGAAACCATATCTATAGTCCTCTCTTTTATCTGTTACCTTTCTAAAAAGTTGTACTAATGAATTGATTTTGATAATTTCTAGGAATGAACACTCCAGCTTTATATTATGTTGTCCAAATTCTTCATTTTTATTTTATTTTTAAGACAATCTGAATATATCCAGAAACCTGGATAATTGCCCTTAAGGTATATGTTCTCTATACTTGAATCTTTTGCCTCCTCTTTGGGTATTTTGGACAAGTCATGCAACCACTGTGAGTTAACTGCTGATATTGTATGATGATTAAGATAATATCTTTTACAGTAGACTTAAAATAAATCTACCAACATACTAGTATATTGCTTTTTATTCTTTTTATATCCTGATCATTTCAAATAATATACTTGAGATCTTCACTGCTTTTTATAAAATGTTATGTAAAATTACATTTGTTTTGTTTCCTGCTTCCTGGTGATTAATTCTGAAGAGTGTAATCATGTTTGGGTTTAATGGATATTATTATATTATACTTAGGGTACAGAGAATATCTCAGTTCTCGGGTATATCTCCAACTTAGAAATATTAAACTCAGACTTATTAAATTATTAGTATTTGATCAGTTTTGTTCGAAAACAGTGATTTCATATGATTCAAGCTCAGGTGCTATTTGAACTAAAGATTTCAGTCTTAGGAGAAGCAGAATAACTTTACATAATAATCTTCCTCTAGTTGAAATGCCCTACACTATGTACTACATTCATTACAGATAACATTTTAGTCAACCCTGTGAAACTCCTGATAGATTTTAACATACAATCTAATTTATTTAGCAAAAATATCAAAGTCAATTCCTTGAAATTGATTTCCAATGACTTCTGTGAAACTTTAAAATTAGATTAGCCATAAATTATAAAAGGTGTCGTATTTTGAAGTTTAAACACTTCTTAAATAGAAAGCTGAATGTACTTAAGTACTGAAAGATTCTTTCATTATTTAATGCATTTTTATTTTCAAGCTATTTGTTACATGTGAAATGACCCTGTTTAGTTAAGATAATGTAAAATATTTATCAGTTAGATGTAAAATTTAGTTTTTCCTTAAGTATAAGAATACATATAATTAACATGTCAGTTTTATAGCTTATGGCCATTTTTTAATTTACATGAATCTAATATCAGAAATAAAATTAGGACTACTTTTACAATATTGTTCACCTCATCATATTTTTGTGCATTTTCTATTTAATTTAGTGACAGAACAATTTATCTCAGATTAAATGGATATGATTTTGACTAAAATTTGATTTTGATTCACTGAGATACTAAGTGTAAATGAATAAAATGATCAGTATTTGAAAGTTTATTTGAATAATCTTTGTAAGAAAATGATTTCTCAAAAAGTGTGTACCTCAAACAAATGTTATTAATTCTTTTGAATGAACAGCCCACTAGTTCCTTTTAGGGAAGTTCACCTACTCTCATAAAATACTGGAGAATATTGGACATATTATAACATGTTTCCTGCTGGTAATGCAGAGGATATCTCCTAGTCATTGTTCATAAGTAAAAAATCATTCATGAGTACTGGGCAAAAATACGTAAGCATTAGAAATGGTAATAGATTGAGTAGGTTAATAAGGGTGCTTTTAAGGTCATCCTCCCATTTCTAATACACATACTTTATGCATGTTTCTAAAATGCAACTTTTTAGAATATAAGAGTTTTTTGACCAAGTCAGCTTTTTTGAGAGTTCTATAGTGGTGATTATGCTTGGGTGGGATAGTGTATCATTTGCATATCAGGAGATGTTCCTGTAACAGTAAGCAATTAGACAATAAAAATGAGTGACATGAGCATGTATACTGTAGACTGTGCTTGTCACATATTTTACGGTCACACTTAAATATAATGGTCCTAATATAAACCCAGTTACTGAAATGAATATAGAAATTTTAACTTTGAAAGCCCACATGTAGGAAGGAATTGAAACTATAATGCAAAATAAAATCCCTGCAGTAGTCTCTCATGAAAAGAAAATATGACAGTGTAGGCAATATAGTTTCTGCACCATTCAATCTATATTTTAATATTTGATTAATAAGAGCTGGACATGATGGCATGCGCCTGTAATCCCAGATACCTGGGAAGTTGAGGCTGGGGTTTCCTTGAGTCTGTGGTACCCACAGGAAAATGTGAGCCTGCGGTTCCACAGGAAAAAATAGAAAGACCTTGTCTCAAAAAAAAAAAAATTGGCTAATAGCTATTAAACCCTATTAGGTCCATTAAATACTAGAACAGTATTTCATATTATTTCCATCCCTCCCTCCAGAACATTCAAAATTGCATCTCACAAGTTTTAAATCTTTACATGGAAACAATGTTGCAAGTCAAGTTACACTTCTCAGACAGGTTTGTAAAAGACTCCTTGATGGTATAATATACTTGAATCATGTACTGTACCAAAGCTATAGTGAAAAGTTGCTCCTAATCATCCTAGGGAAATGTATTTAGAGTTCCAAGTGTGATCCCAGGAACATCTCTCCTGCTGGAAATTGGTTTATAGATACCTTCTTTTCACTTCTGACTAGTGAAGAAAAATAGACTGGCTTCCCTCTGTAGTAGGAAGCCTGGCTTCCCTCTGTAGTAGGACTAGGTTTCCAGCAGGCTGAATGGGAGTGTCGTTTACGTAGATTTAAAACAACTTGCTGGAGTCATCTGTTAAAAAGCATTTTTGAAACTAGACAGATTTTTTTCCCCAACTGTTCCTTTCCTACCTTAAGCCTCCATTGTGAAACTGTATGCTTTATTTTCTGTTCAAAACTCCTCTTAGCTCTGGTAGTGTTTCACTTGAGCTGACTGTCACATGAACTCAGTCCCAGTGATTTCCTCCATTTGCCAGTTCTTGAAGCATCCCTAGATTGTTGAGAGTTTCTAAAGGCTTTAACTGCTAACACCAAAAGAAAAATAGAATAAAATATAACTCCATCTTGTGCTGCCATGGGAACCAGACTTCGGTGTAATGGCATTTAATTCCCACAACAAGGAAAAAGTCCTGAGAAGCATTATGAGGTGCTGGAAAGACAAAGATAGATGCTAGCAAGTGAAATGTGTGTAAGAGAACAGATTGTTGCTTCATTCCTTTCTCCATGGTGCCATCACAAAGATTACTTTTATATACCCCTCCTTGGAGGCAATGTATCTGTGTGAGAAACTAGTCAGATTTCTGCGGTGGTAGCAGCAGTTTTGATGAAGGAAAGGAAGAGTGCACGAAGATGAAGGGGGACGGAACTCACAGGCAAGAAGCAGAGAAGGAAGCACTCTCAAGAAAAGAAAGTTCAAGGGGTGACATTTATTTTGGCAAGTTTTTAATGGAAAATGTAACGAATAAGTGGATTACTGCTTATATATTTAGATAAATGCTCTCATATTGCTGAAACTTAATATTGATTATGCAAAAGGGAATTACTTATTTCCAAAATAAATTAACCATTGGTCAAAATTTAACTGTTTCTTTGTATTAAAAGAAGCTTATTTTTTACACTTTCCTCATTTCCTAGAATTATGAAATTCAAATTATGTGCAAAGACTACTGTCATGATAAATTAAAGTTAATTGTTCATGCATTTTTATAAGCTAGGGACCAAAGAAAAATTTTTGTGTCAATTCTCTTTTGAAGCAGTTTAAAACCATGAAATTTAAGTCTGCAGCTTCCCCTTTTACAACCATCACTCACAATATGATTGATATTCTGGTATTTGATTCCCATATTTGTGAAGGAAGCCTGTGAAATAAAATTTAAATTAAATTTATTGATTATGTATTCATTATTTCCGTAATCAAAAGAAAACAAGAGTATGATGTTCATAGGTGTGATGTCACTACAGTAAAGTCGATTCTAAGAGAACCACCCTTGTACACAGCAAGATTAGGTCACCAGAATTAAGAAACCAGGGTTTTCTGCAGACCAAGAGATTTTCCCTATCTTGACAGTGTCCTCAGGTAAGGTTGAATGGACTGTTTTCTACCTTACACTAAAGCAAATATACTGCTATACACTGTGGCATGCCAAATTTAGCACCTCTGTTGCTGCTCAAAACCAAAAATAGTATTTGAATGCAAAAGTATCTACAAAGAAAAACAAAACTTTGATGGAAGAAAATGTATTCTTCTTATAAGTCAATACCTATTGTTAATTAAAACATCATGTGGGAAAAAGGGAAAAATACCTGGAGAATGATTTAAAATGCAAGGTCTGTCAGCAGTTTTAACTATTAAATCCTAGTATCACATATAATAATCATTTTAGATTAATGACTTTTAAATAAACTAAGTCATCAGATGGATTTTAAAGGGTTGAAATGAAAGTAGAAACAAGCAAAAAAGGTTTTTAGCCTGTGACTGAATCTGACAGTATGTAAAAACTCAAGAAAAATCAGTTATAAAGACGTTTTCTTCTTTTTAAAATAAGGATTAGTATGGTGCCCTTCCTTTCACTCTAATATTTATGTATTTATTTACTTATTTACTTATTTATTCGTTAACTTATTTATTTTATCAATTTCAGTTTTCTTTTTTTGAACTGGATAAAGTCAGGATATGCTTGCATGTTGAACTAACCTGCATTTGCATTCAAGAAGGCCCCTTACTTAATTTACTTCTCTTTGTGGGTAAGAACTCAGAAAGATGCTGAATGGCAGTGTAGGATCACTGGCACTGCCCTTGACCTCACTTTCAGGGGACTGAATCAGTGCCTTGACGTTATTAGCCCAAATTCCTTTCTTGGTGTTTTACTTAGCAAGTTTATGGAACTAGGGCCTGTTTTATTTTGGTAGTTACTTTTCCTTTTTTATTACACAATTCTTTCAATTATCCCTTTACAAATCCCCTATCTGGCACTGCACTCACAACCATATATACCAATCCTAGGCATAGAGAAATTAAATAGTGTCTTAGTAATTGATAGATCTTCTCTGCATTCAGTTCTCTTCTAAATTCCCAGACTTGGTTACTATACACATTAAATACTATCATTAAAAATATGCATGAGATGAGAAATAGACTTCAAAAGACTGCTAATCAATCTCCTAAATACTAGAATATGTCTTGGTATGTTTTTCCTTAAAATCAGTAAACCAAAATCCTTAATAATTGTGTGCTATCATTTCAAAATTTTCCTTGTTTGCTTGATTGAAAACCAAAACAAGCAAGAAATAAATACTACATACCAAGTATTTCAGTGTTTTTTCATTTGTTTTCTTAAAGTTCTGACATTCCAGTTATTTTGTATAATATTTTCCTCATACATTCACTATTATCTAAGTATATGATAAGACATATCAGTAAATCTGCCAATTTTGATTTTTCAGTTTCCAGTTAATATATTTTAAACAGAATTAACACTTTAATTCATTAATAACTTTAGTCATTAGAAAAGGAAAAATACATTAGTTGTTGCTTTGGTAATCATTTTTTGCTGTTGTTTTGTTCTTTAAAAAAATCATTAAATGACTACTTTAAAAGTATAGTTAATCAAATATACCGTAAGTTTACAAATGTTAACATGAATGTATGTTACTTTCGAAAAATATTAGATGAGTAAAGAAACCCTAATTCTCTAAAAAAACAATTTTCATTATCATTTCCTACCTGGCTGCCAACTTCTGTTTCTCAAATAGTATTTGAGTTTTCTAATGGGTACTAAGAATAGTTCGGACCTCATACAACTGGAAATATATATATGCAAAATTTACTTATATAGGTTGTGTATATTTGTATATGCACACATATATGCATTCATTCCAGATAGTGGATAGTTAACACATGATTTTTTCTTACAGTGATCTACTTAAAATTCTTTATGGTTATCATTTTAATACTTTCTATTAAACTATCATCATTTTCAATAAAATATGGACACTAAGACAAATAACTTGTAGATTTTAGTTGCATAAATATCCATTGTGTTTCCTTTAGAAACATGAAAGAAATACCTAAATGCTATTAATAATAAATTGGTTGCTTATTATAGAATTAGAACAATTTTATGTGAAAGAGCATGACTATTTGTAAGGACTTTCTTTTTTCCAAATCCAAATCAGAATTTAGAAACAGTGTATTTCAGAATAGCTAAAAAAAGACAAAAACAGGAAAAAATGACTTAAAAATAATTGCCTAGAAAAAACAATGTCAGAATATAAGAATAGTATTTGCAAAGGGCAGTAAGTGAAAGACTTCTTTAAAAACTCCTCTCTCGGGACTCAGGACATGATAGTGCTATTTTTCTCTCATTCTTTAAATGCTGCCAATGGGAGGGTACCTGCTTCCCATGATTTTGTTTGACCCTTTGAATGGTAGTGATGGAGCACTTGCATGATGTGTTTGGTGCCTTGCATGAGGAAGACATGCAAAGGCAAGGTCTAGTCTGCATGCTGCTTAATGAATGTTTTTTTCCTTTTTCTCTCCCTCCTTGTCATGTGCTTTCAGAAGACAACAATGTGGAAGGTGGGTGCTTTCTACCTTATTTTCCAACTCTCCCTTACTTTTTTATTTCTCAGTACTAAAATAGTACATCTCGAATTTAGACGGTAAGTAACTTCTATCTGAGCGCTTGTTGATTTCTGGATTGTGTATCACTTTTCATACAGAATACATAATTGAAGCCCCATGAGCCCCATGAATATGAAACTCCTTCAACTTTAACTCCACAACTCCCCATGGATTTCAGCATCCCATGTGAATTCTAGAATACTTACTGTCGTGTTCTCTATGGAAAAATGATACAATCCTGCTTCTTTTATTTTAAATGAGAAAGTATTTCTTTGCATTTTTTCAGCACATAGTGCATGATCCTTTCTCCATCTTTTCCTTAATCAAAACAATTTCTGTTGGAAATGTTTAGCATTGAATCATCTCAAATCCATTGGTTTAGTTTCAATTGGTTTTATTTCTAAAAGAAATGCAAAATAAAATAGCCACTGTAAGAACATACATAAATTTAGGTTAAAACATATACCATTGGCTTGTGGGAATGAAAACACAGCACTCAACTTGATTAAGGGTAAGTATTTTTTGTATATTCTGTGTCTGTGAAGTAAAACTATCATATCTATTCCAGTTTTTCTAATATTATCTGTATTAAGTGATTTTTGGAGAGAAGTTTTTCCTGTAAAATCCAACAAATTAAACATTTTAATATTCTGATCATTAAAGAATTTAAGATATTTAAGATACATACCTCCAAATTAAACTCTAAAGGATAAAAATGAAAAAGTAACTAGGTAGGTCAAATAATTGTAAAAGGGAAGGTGATGGTTTATAGACAAAACCTTAACAATCCTTGCATAGAATATTTACTACTATCTATATATCAGGAAAAACATTTTAACATACTTTATATTGCTGTGATATATTAAAATATAGTCATTCTGTTTAAAAATATGCATTTTTTACAGAATGATGCTTTCTTAGTGACATTTTATGTCTGATAAATAGCCATTCAAATGACTAATTTTTGATGCTTCAAAAAAAAAACTTTTCATCATAATACAACGTTGATCACTGACAGAGTTCAGCATATTATTTGTGATTCTTCCATGAACAGAATAATTGCTTAGTCTTGAATATTTCTGTTTTGTTGTTTAAGTAAAACATAAAGATTTAAAAGGATTCATCAATGACTATTTATCCAAGTGTTCACTCTGTATATGGATTCTATTTTTCTATACTGTGGTTTTAATTGCATGTTAAGTCTGCACTTGAAGATTATATCACCCAGCAGGTCTTACATCTTTCAAAATCAGTCTCATTTATCTTGTGCATGTTAATTGAGATTGAAAGATTTTTCTTTGAAAGTACCCTTACTTCTGTTGCATTTCCTTAATCATCTTATAAAATGTTTCATGTATTTTTTTTCTTTTTCCTTTAAATAAAGTGCATTTTTAGGTACTGTAACATGAATGCCTCTATCCTCACAGGCATTCATCCCATGAAAAATCTGATTTTCAGATCGTAGGTTCACAAACTGCCATAATAAAATTTATTCATCATAGTTTTAGCCTCCCTATTTGTAACTCAACTTTGTCGACATGGTTCATCTTCCTCAGAGGTAGGCAGTTTAACTAAAATAATGTGAACACTTAGGAAGAACTTACTAATTTCTGTCTTAATAAGATGGTATTAAAATATATCAGCAGTGTCTAATATATTTTTCTGAAAGTTATAACTTGTACATTGATAATATTCTATTTTAGTTTACTGAACTGCTACTAGAAAATATATATAGTAGTTTTTAAAACTGAAAATGAAAAAAAAGTTAAATAACCTTAGAAAATATGCCACTATTTGTAAGCATATTCAATGTGAACCACCAGCAAATCATAAACTTTTTATTCTGTCTATGGTTTTTGTTTGTTAACTCACTTAAAAAGATACAAGAAGAGGCTATATTTCAAAATGTGAAGCTAACATGTTATTTTTAATTCTGTGATTATTTGATGATTTGTAATCCTATCTACAGGAATGATTTAGTGCCCCCAAAATCTTAAGGAAATACTTCATTTTTTTTGATGCAAATACTGTATGTTGTATAACTGAAATATCTCAAATACATTTGAAATAACAATGAGAAATTTTAAAATTATCTTAAAATTTAAGTTTACTATATTGTTATAACATTTTTGATATACTTGAAATATTCATGGATTAAGAAGACTAAATTTAGAAGACTAAGAACTAAGATTAATGTCCTTCAATAAAAGTACTTTGATGTTATAGGGAATAAAAAATCTTAACAATATTCTTTAGAAAAGGAACAATCTTCAGTCTGAAGTAAATAGTCAAGCAAAAGAGAAAAAAATTAAAATAAAAGCCATTCAGTATTTTTTTAGAAAGCTCCCTTGATGAAACCTGATTATGTATATGTGTATATATGCTCTAACTCATAAGTCAGTATTTAAATAACTTCAATAAAATGCTAAGTGATTTTGTTCTCTAGAAAAAAAATTGAGTTTAAAACTGAACTATTGTTTCTCAAAATCACTATTCCACAGTAAATTCCAAGCTTTCAAGTGCATGTCTAATTTTTTTTTTTTTTTTTTTTTGTATTGGAACAAACCTAGTCAGTTGTTACATGTGTCAGGCAAGGAGACATTTCTGCATTGTCATTTCAGTGTGACTAACAATTTTTTTCCATTTAATTATGAAACTGTTCATTTTTTGATGAGGGGAAAAAGATCAGACCCAGCCCATGTTTCAAGTATTCCTTTGTGTTTCAAAAAATGTGATTTCATCACTAAAGAATGACAAGCCTTATGTGGCCATGTTCAAAATAGTTTCATCAAAGGGCATGAAGGGCGAATACAATATTTAAGAGATTTCTTGGATTTTCAGTCATCCTCTAATGCTCTTGATTGTTTCAACTGATACAGAGAAGAAATACACAGTGCAGCATATGCCAGTGTTTAAATTGCAGTTCTCTAACTCTTTGCCCCAAAGCATTCCAACCAGGGGTTGAAAGAATGCTTTTTGATTTGCCGCTGTGATACAGACATGTCTCATAGGAAACAAGATGTCTGTCACTGAACATTTTTGTCACCGTGACAACCCTGCATTCCCATGCTCCCTTGTTTATTGCTGACTGTGCTCTTGTTTCCCTTCAAGGTCTGGCGCACCTGATGATGGGCGACCAAGGTATGGGCTCTGTTCCTTTTCCACTCTGCTTTCAGTGTTTCCTTGTTCTGTAGCTGCTTAAACCATCTCTGCCTTGGATAAGCAAATGCTTGCAAATTAAATACATAACTTTTGTTCATATGTTTCATGTGTTTTTCTCCCTTTTTTCTGTTGGTTTAATCTTTACTTGCTCTTTACTTTGACTTTTCTTTCATTTTTTTGCACTATAATACACCTGCAATATATGAAACATAAAAACTCGTGATTGAAAGTTTTCATGCATTTATCAGTGTATGAAGTTATAGTAAAGAAAAACTGAGAACCATCAGAACTTAATATTAAAGAGGTTACGTTTGGTTTAATATACTGTACCAAAGAGATTTCATTTTTCACCCATGCATGGCAGTTTGGGGAAATGCAGACATCACTGACTTGGCTTTTAAAATGCTGAGTATATTGTTCGAGAGAATCAATAATTGTTCTGTCTATGGTCATTGTGTACCTTCTTTTTGTGTAATATTTTACAGTGAGCATGGACTTTCCAGTTTCCTTGCATGCACTGCCTTAAAAGGGCAGAATGCTCAACATGTGCTGACTGTGTCTCCATTTGCTTCAAACTCTTACTTATGCTTCCTTGTCTTGTTTAATTTTCAGAGATCAGTGCATTTACATATATTCATAATTCTTATTGTTCTTTCTCTCTTCTTTATTCTCTTTGTATGGAAACCTTTTCTTCATGGAACCATTTCATCAAATACATAGGTAAAAGTAAAGGTATTATATTATCTTTCTCTTCTTAATATCATCTGTATGGATTACAGTGTCTAAGTTATGCAAATGTATTTAGAAATTTTGGCATTAGTAATGGGCACTGGGAGGTAGGTATGAGTGTTAATTAATAGTATATGAATTTAAGGTAAGAAAAATTCTTTGAAATGTTTCGTTATATTTTTTTTCTTGCTCTTTCCAGTGGTTTATTTTCCTCCCCCTATGTCAACTATCTGTATGAGTATTTCGAAATTAGGCATCGGCTTCAGTGTCAGTTTTTGCAATACCATTTAATAGTAATTAAATGATGAGTGCAGTCACCATACATATATCATCCTCATACTTTCAAGTTTTGGAACACACCACCCCCAGCCATTCTACATTGGGATATAAGGCTAACTAAGCATGTGCAGCATTGAAATGAAACAGTATTATTGTGGCTTATCACCTTGTCAGTTGCTAGACATGGACATTAATGCCTTGTTAACCCAAAAAAGGAATATCATGAAAGAGACAAACAAAGAAGCAAAACAAATCATTTCTTTCTTTGGTGTATACTAACTTTGACTTAAGAACGTTGTCAACCAGGTGTATATTCCTGCATCACTTGGTAAGTCAGGCATGTTACTTTTTGACAGCATTAGTGACAAACAAAAGCATGTTTAATTTACCATTTAGAACCATTCCTATTTCATTTGATGTTTTCATTAGAGAGAAGTAGATAATTAGCAACTGTGGTAAATTTATAGTCAAACCTTTAAATCAGTCATTTTAAATGATATTAGTAACTACATCATTGGTCTCTAGTTTCCTGTTTACTTTAGTTTTTGTTTTTGTTCAGGATTTTGTTTGTTTGTTTTGGTTATAATAGACACAGGAATGTATCTCTCATCCTTGAATTCTCTGGACCTTCATTATGCTCTGAATCTTAATCCAGTAATTTGAGACCAAATATCACAGTTTGGCACCTTTTAATTTGCATCATTAGCAGGGAAAAAATTCTTCTTGAAAAGGCACCTGACCATGAGCCTGGCAAAAAGTAAGAAAATAAACCAAAATTTAAAAAAATTTAAGGTAGAGTTATAGAAGCAAATGTTGTTTGGGCATTTTGAGTCAATGAAACGAGAACATATGCTATTGCTGGTTGTGTTTTAGTCAATCATTTCCAATGATATCATTGAGTCTCATTTTATACCTCTAGCAACTATGCAAATGACTGTATGTATTGATTCTTTTCAAGATTTTTGTACTATTGGATGATTTTTAAACTTCTCTTTTTAAGGTCAGATTTCCATCCATTTTTAAATAAGTGAACATTTCCTGCCATATTCCGTTGTATAGGACTCAGGAGGTTTTCAGGGGAACTGTAAATAAATTTTGTTTCACTGACTGGTTAAATTTAGGTATATGTATTTCTATAAGTGCATGCGTATGTTTGTATGACTGCATGTGTATATGCAAACATTCTAAATGTACATACACATACATGTTCTTTATGATGTGAAGTAGCTCTTAAAAACAATTTTTAATTACATAAGCATTTAACTATATACAGTGCAGTTCATGTTTAGACTCAGCTGATATTTGTTTTGCTTTATTTAATGTTATGCATTGCTCAATTTCATTCAGCTTTACTGTTAGTCTTAAATGTTTTCTTTTAGTATATGCTTCAAGCATATTTTTAATTCACCAAATTTTATTAAATTTTGTTCTTCTATCAGAAGTGCAGAAGTAGAGTACAGAATTGGATTTATCCTTTACATCCTTCTTGTATCAGTGAGACCCAGATGCTTTTCTATGTTATGTGGGGAAGAAAAATTTTAAGAAACTTGAATACTTTGCAAATCTAAGTGGCCACCTTTGTATGTTGATGAAGTAGATTTATAGAGATGAGAAACATGACTTGTTTTTCTTCTTGAATTGCAAGTTAATTCAACATTCTTCATTCTAGAGCAAAAACAAAATCTTGACTTATTATGTAACCTCTGTACTCAAAGACTTCTAATAGTGGATAAATGAAAACTCATGGATAAGCTATTATAAATGACAAAATGGAACTATCATGAATCTCATGGTTCGACATCTGTATAGTAACATGTATGTGATTAATAATAAAATGTGATTGGATTTTTAAAAAATCAAGGCAACATGAACCAAGATTCTCCTCTGGTTGATATCTTAACTTCTGCCAACTGTTGGAAGTGTCAATAAAAGATCTAGAAACTTTACATTGTAGCTTCTTGTGTTCCTTTGAATCCTAGTTGTATATAAAGTAGTAAATGCACTTATCTGGCCAGTCTAGAATGACTGGGTTGCATTCTAAATATGCGTTTCCATTTTTTTCTATCACAGTATAATCCCAGAGCAATTTTTGACACCCTTTTCTCTTTAGGAGTAGTCAATTTAAGGATTCTGGAATGAGCATTTGTAGATAAATGTCTTTCTTTTTTGAATCCTGATAAAATTGGATTCAAAGACATCATTGGATTTCTTTTTCTTCTGTATGGATTCTTAGCTGTTGCAAAAATTTTAAACACATCAAATTATAGATGAATTAATGTTATAAAAATGTGACTCCCCTAAAGAGAACATCTCTGTGATAACCTCCCCTACCCCCCACCCCCCCACCACCGCCCACACATCCTCTCCAGTTTTTTCTCTAGAAGTATGCCCTTTTATAGCTTTGTAATGTATCCTGACAGATGTGGTGTGGATACTTCCATACTCTTTAATTAAATTTTTAAGTTTTGGAAAATAAAATTTCTTATCATTTGTATATGACAAAAGTAGCCAAGTCAGATGGAGACATGTTAAGGATCATTGCTATGCAACAGGCTAAAGATCAAGAAGAAACAAAATGAATGAAATGGAAGTTCTCTCACTATCCCCATAGATCACTGTGCCTTGTGTTTTCATTGGTTACTGCACCTGAAACTTTATAGCAAATCATTTGGATTTGTTTCCATGTTTTCCAAACAAGGATATGCCACCTTTAAATGGACAGTATGGAAATAAACTTATTTTCAATGAATTATAGTTTTCTTTGAAGAGAGAATCAACCCTACTCCTGCTAGTTGTGGCTAAATGGATTCATATTTGTAAAATTGTATTAGCTTTCTTTTGGGGTTGGAGTATATTGATACTAATATTTGGGACTGTGATCATGCTATTCTGCATTTTCTTTAGAATTTAGGTTTATCTCTCTACTTGTTAATTTTAACAGTTTGTGTTCATGGTGTCTATTTAACTTATCACTTCTGCAATTTTTATTTATTTATATTCTACTCTAATGGATATGAGAGAAATGGATATTCATTTAAATCAGGAAATATGTTATATTGCAAATCCAACCACCATGCTTAGTAGCTCAGGGGCACAGATTAGTTGTCAGTTCAATGCTTTGATTAGAAGCCAGTTTTTTCCCTGTGACAATCTTCACAATTGTAATCACTTATATGAATGATTTTATAATGTCAGTTTTTCATAGTAGATTGTAAGCTCCGTGAGAGCAGAAATCTTGACTTTTTCTTTCTGACCATCTTATTTCCAGGATATTATTATTAATGTACTTTTATGTGTGTGGGCTTGGGGCACAAAATGTATAGGAGAACATGGACGGTTTGAATGGAAAATATAAGTGAAAGAAAGAATATTTACTCAGTTAAATTAAAAAGAACTATAGTAACAGATTACTTGAAATCTTCTTTTTCTATTAACTTTTTTGTTTACTCCATTACCATGTCCTTTACCAAAAGTACTGTACTTCTTCTGAGGGCATTATTTTAGTATCAACTTTAGTATGCCTTAGCATAAGCACTTTGCTTGTAAAAAAAATAAAGTCAATATCATTTTGTGTTTTCAGATTTTTAAATACAACTCGTGGTCATATAATTAAATTTTGTATTTTAACTTGCAGTGTTTATGGGTGGCAGGTAATTATTTTTTCTGAAATTCAGATCTGATGCTGTTGTTTTGCATGTTTTTCCTGATGTATTTTTTTCTCTGCTTTGACTGTAGTATACACTTAGGATTTTTTTTTTTTAAATTGGATTTGAGTTGAATGCTTTCAAAAGAGCCAACATTTTGCTGTTACCTTGTGATATGACTATATTTGTTATTTCTTGCATTTATAAATCTTACATCATGTGGTATTTATAAAATAAATCTACATAATACTCTTTCAAAGGATCATTTATTACTTTTACTAAATCCTCATGTGACTAGTATGTCAACTATCAAAAATGTAATTACATATTTTAGTGTTAAATTTTTATTATATTAATGAAAATATGACCTTAGAATAGTTTTTAATTTTGTACCATAATGAATTGTATCAATATTCAGATATAATTGATGTCACCGAGATTAATTGGTAAATGATATCAAAGATTATGTTTTCAAAGTCATCTATAATGTCACCCAGAATTAATACTGCATTATATTCACTGTTAAGGTTTGATATTTTTTATATCATTTGATATTGTTTAGAAAATAATAAAACCTTGAATATTTTTATACATTTTTTGTTTCCATATATTTGTTATGACTTCCATATTTTATAGTGCTGTGCAACTAATTCTGTGAAATAATACCATTTTCAGTTACTGGCATCATTATGTATATTGTTTTGCACTTTTAAATATATTTTGTTGTGATTCTGATGTATAACTTACTTGATTCTGAAAGTATATATATTTCTGTTCTTTTATATGACTTCTTAAGTTATATTTCTTTCTTAGATTTCATAATATTAAATAGTCTTCATTATTCATAAGCATATGTGAATATTGACAGAAATTTACTGTAATGATATTCCTCTTTTGCACATATTAAAATTGAGAAATGATTTATTTTGGATTTTTAAGTGGCTTCTACATTTGTAGTATTGTATGCTTCTCACCCATAATCACAGATTTTTTTTCATAATAAGACATTAAACATCTATTTCATCAAATATGATATGTATGGAAACCTCTGTTACTACTTAAATTTTGGAATTTATTTTTTCATCTTCTTTCAGTCTAAATAAATATTGCACTTCAGTTCTTGGTGCAAACAAGAAAGGTTATTTGGAAAGTAAATATTTGTTACTTCTTGTTGGAAATGAATCAGTCTTGTCATATTTATTGCTAAACTTTTCATATTTATTACTAAGTACCACTTCTCATGTATCTCTGTACTTTTGGTTCTGTAATGAGAAATTTTCTAAGTTTTTTATGTTCTGTTAACAATAGCTGGTTAACTAAACAAAAGTCATATTAAACATATAATAAGTTAATTCACCCTCAGAGCTGAGTACAGAAAGTACTAATTATTGGTCTAATTGTTTAAAAATTGAGTTGGTATTAGACAATATTTAGCCTCTCTACTGAAGTAGATTGTAAGTAGCAAAACCTTTAAAATATGATATAACTTGTTATCAAGAAAAGAAGGATTTCATTTGCAACATTATGTTACCTTATTTTTACATCTAAATATGAATCACAGTCACATAATCAAATTTTATATTTTAAGTTCCAATATTTATAAGTGTCAGATAAATTAATTTTAGTTTTTTTAATACATCTTTAAATGTATTTTTGTTAATCCAGTTTTTTTCTTCAAGCTAATATGAACACATATAAACTGGTAAGAAAATATTTCTTAGATTGTGTTAGCCAATTGTTTTAAAGAACTGTGTATTTTCTTAGAGTGATTAACTCATACTGAAGGAGTTTGAGTCTTTAATATCATAGAATTTTGGCATAGAAAAGGATCTTAAAGCACCAAACTGAAGTGCACAACTTTGAGCAGGAGGGAAGGGGGGGGGTGGAGGGGAGGGGGTGTAAACCCCTGGGATTATAATGTTGTGAAATTTATATATAAATAAATAAATAATATTGATGCTCTGAATTATAAGGCTTAATAAGAGATACTTCTTTTTAAGATTGCAATTTTTATTTTTGAAATGAAATAACTAATCTAGATTAACCATTCTTAAGTAGTAAGTTTTCTTCCGCTTACACACTAGGAATCTTGAAACAGGCTTGTCTTCTTATTCTTACAAAATAAATTTAGCAGTATGAAAGAAGTGAGTCACAGAATATTATTTAGGATGCTGTTTCTTCTAAATTTCAGGGATTCCATTTAGAAAATTGAAACTAAACCTTCCAACAGGATTACTTGTATAATGTGACAGGGAATGTCATGAAATCATAAAACTTGGTGTTGGAACATTTCCTTACCATTTACCGATCTCGTGCAAATAATGTGTCTGCACATGTCTAAATTTTATGATGGGTTTTATGAACTAATACAAATGTTCTATTCACAGGAATGTTGGTACATGACAATTTGAGAAAACTTACAAAAGGATTTTTGTCAAAATTAATTATAAAACAAAAAGTACTTTGTACAGTTGGATTAAATGAATTTAAGACTAATGACCTGGAATCTGTCAATGGTTTAGCAAATGCAGCTTTAATATCTTTATATCTTTTATCCATCATATTAATATATGTAATTTATGATTCTGTGATTGTTTTAAGGTTTAAATATCTGGTCATCAATTGCTTGATGGTTCATACTACAAAGAGTATTGATACAATAAAATTGTTTTATTATTTTAATGAAGTACTAATATTCTATATCTTTATTAATTTTTTTCATAATATAGGATTTCTGCTCTCAGTTGTGGTCACCTTAGTTCTTCTACCACCAAAGCACCCATAATCATCTCCCATAAAATTTTAAGGATCTGTTCCACTCAGTCAAAATTATGTAGCTATTGCTATAACTCTATAAACTGCATTGAAAAGAAATGGACTTGCCTCCCCTTTGCATAAATCTAGGTTTTCATTGGTGAAGTGTTACATTTTGAATACAAAGTTATGGTTTGAAGGGACAGATAGATAGTTATTCTGGATAATCCTGTAAATACCATGGACAGAAAACTATATTTGCGAATTGCTTTTTCCCACTAATGATTTTATTGTGTAGTACATGGGAGGGTGAAGTTGTTCCTAACCACTTAGTAGCCTTAAGAGTAATTTTTTTTTTAAAGACTGATTAAGGACTCCTTATAAATAGTGTTCTTATTAGGGAAATATAAATTACCTTGGGTTACTTGAATAATTGGCTAATACCCTCTTATCCTTCAAGACTTACTATTCTGTAATTTGCTCATGTCCTGACTATAATTCTTCTCTTTTAACATAATGTAATTATTTTCTCATTTATTTTGTTGTTTACTTTTTATTGTTTTTCTCATGCAGAATATAAGCTCTATGAAGGCAGAGATCACTGCCATCCTCTGATGTGTCTCAAGGACCCCTAAAATAGTGACCAAGACTAGTAGGTGCTCTGTAAATACTTGTTTAATGACTGAATACTGATTGGCTAAATGATTTTGCAATTTTTAAAATATTTTAATTTGAATATTACTTTTGCTCATAATATAATAATTTTCAAATTCCTTTTCCCTTTATACTTTAAGGTAAATTTTCCTATGAAAGACAAACATAGTAGAATTAGGACTGTATTCTTTTATGTGATTTTTTTTCCCCTTAAACTGGGAAAAAGGAAGACTCAGACTTGAAACTCTTGTCTTCCTCATTCCTCATTCTCTTTGCATTTTAGGAATGGTCACCTTAGGAAATTTGGAAGAGATTTGAAAACCATTCCAGTAACCATTGGTGATCAAGACTTTCCATTAAATTCCTCTTCTAAG
>PVHY01012145.1:0-20844 GCA_004024945.1 Uropsilus gracilis
GGCCCCATGCCCCGATGCCCCGCGGGGGCCATGGACGAGGGGCCCGTGGACCTGCGCACCCGACCCAAGGCCGCCGGACCCCCCAGCGCCGCGCTGCCGCTCCGCAAGCGCCCGTGGCGCGCACCCTCCCCGGAACCCGCCGCCCCCCGCGGCGCCACGGGCCCGGTAGTCCCCCTGGACCCCCTGCGCAGCGCCGCCGACTTGCCTGCGGCCCCCGCGCCTCCGCCCGGCCTGGCCCGGCCAGAGGCGCTTTACTACCAGGGTGAGTGCCTCCCGAGGGTCGGCGCCCGCTGGGTTGCGAATAGGATCACACAGCTGGGACGGAGTTGGAGCACTAGTACCGGGAGCCCCGGGGACCCCAGAGTTGGGGACAGAACCCAAGGCCCCAAATGCATACATGAACTGGGGTTCTTGGGGAACTAGCACCAGAGCCATAGATCCCTGGGTATGGGCACCGGGAAATCTTGGGCCATAGATATGGGGCACTCAGAGAATCAGGGTGCAGAGCCTGCAGTCCCAGAACTATAGAATGGTCTGTTCTTAAGTAGCCAGAAATCTAGGCTTGGGGCCAATCGGTGCCTGGGTCCAAGAAAGGGGTATGTGGGGTTAAAGGCAGTCAGGGAACAGGACTCTAAGGAAATATACATTAGAGACCCCAGGATGTCAGTCCCAGGAGTCTAGATATAAAGGGACAGGAAATTAGGAGGGAATTGGGGAATAAAGGGAATTAGGAGGACAGAGTTGGAGCTCTGAGCACCCCTACATCTGGAGTCACAAGAATCCAAAGAAACAAACCCAGATACTGGGTGTCCTGAGGAGCTAGCAGAAGAGTGCCAGGATCCTGGGCACCCAGTTATGTATGATCATAACAGGGCCATAAGATCATATTGCAATGGACGGGGGGGAACACAAGAGCATGTGAATTCTAGGAACAATGGTCAGGATCAGAGAGTCCTGGGATTCAAGGATTAAAATCCAGGGGGTCTCCAGAGAGAAGGCCCCAAAGATCAGGACATGACAGAGAGTGCTAGACACATAATCCCATCCTGTCTCCATCCCTGATCTCAAGGCAGGGACAGTCCCTACCATCCCCTGGGGACCCAAAGCTAAGAATTCATGCCCAGTGCCTCAGATCTTTGCCCAGTTTATACACCTAGGAGAGGAGTACTTAAACTGAGAGGCCTGCCTCTGCCTCCTCCCTCCGTCCTTCACCCAGTGTAACCCAGACCTCAGTGTTCCCCGTTTATGCAATGGGTGGGTATGGAGTTGACAAGTCTGGTTTCTTCTTACAGTTTCATCTGAACAGGCCCCACCCCTCTCACCTTATGACCCTCCCCTGTCCCAGACTCTACACACTCTCCCACACCCTTCCTCAAGGGTTCCTTCATCACTCCCTGCCTCTCACTACAAATCCACTAAGCAAATGGGTCCTAGGGTCCCCCTGCTGGGTAATGCTGGGGTTCAATTCACATTTAAGGGACTCTTTGCCTAGACAGATACATGAAGAAGTAGGGGGCCAGGCCAGGGAGAGAGGGGGGGCTGTGGGGAGTTCAGAGAAGGGGGGTAAAAGGGTTATTTGGGGCTTTGAGAACCCCAGAACTAAAGCAAAAGGGCCCTGGGGGGAAAGGCCAAGTGACACGGCAGGTGCATAGGTTGAGAGGTGGAAACTGGCTTGAGGGTCTGTGGGCCTAGCCTCACCCACATCTTTTCTCCGCATAGGACCTTTACTGCCACTGTACCCCACTCCGACCTTTCCTCTGCTCAACCTGCCTACACCCCTGTACTCCATGATGTGCCCCGTGGAACACCCTCTGTCAGCAGACATTGCCATGGCCACCCGCGCCGATGAGGATGGAGACACGTGAGTGACAGCCCCCAACAAAGGAGGTGTGAAAGGGTGGGGGTGGGGAAGACAACCCTCCACCCACCTCAGCTACCACCACCCCAGTGCACTCAACCTTAGCTTTTTAGTGACCCAGACCTGAATTAGAATTCCATCTCCACTGCTAGCTGTGTGACTCTGAGCAAGGCCCTTACCCTCTCTGAGCCTCAGTTTCCTCTTCTAATGAATGAATTTTGGGGATAGTTGCTTCACTTTTTTTTTTTCATCACTGTCCAAAAGTGAGAAAGAGGGTCAGGCATGGTGGCTCATGCCTGTAGGTGGCAGCTTAGGAAGCCACAGCTGGGGCCAGGGATCACGGTTCGAGTCCTGCCTGGGCGCGTATTGAGACCTAGTTCCAAAAAACTATAGCTGGGCGTGGTATTACGCGCCTGTAATCCCAGCTCCCTGGGAAGCTGAGGCTATTGCCTGAGTCTGCGGTACCCCGGGCAACGTGAGCCTGTGGTGCACAGGCAAAAATAGCGAGAACTAGTCTCAAAAAAAGAAAAGAAAAGAAAAGAAAAGAAAAGAAAAGAAAAGAAAAGAAAAGAAAAGAAAAGAAAAGAAAAGAAAAGAAAAGAAACAAAAATGAGAAAGACATTTCACTGATCAAGTTATTCAATGAAATACACACAGAAAGCTCTGAGTGCTGAGCCTACTGACCACTCAGTATTTATTCATAAGTTTTTTTATTATTTTATACTAAACTGTATTTTATACAGAACAGAGTAAGACTCACCCTTACTACATGGGGTCTACGTTGGTATTTTCTATTCTAGTCTATTTTATGATCAGGTCCACTAAACTAATCTGATGATACCACCAATCTCACGTGTATTAACTGCAGTTTCAAAAGCATGCTCATGATATCCTGCACCAGTGGTCTCAGCCCTATACTGAGCCCATAGTTTTGACTCAATCCTCATGATTTCTGAGTCTATTAAAGTTCGTTTGACTCTCAGCCAGCCATCACTCTCTGCCTCAGTTTCCCCATGAGAACTGAAGCTATACGTAAGGGTCTCCATGAGGAATAAATGATTCCTATCAAGTGCTGTTCTGGCGATTGCTTTGGGGCCTGGAAACCACAGGTAGGAACAGGATGGACCCACCTATCTCTGCAGGGTATTGGGGAGTGCCCCACCTCTGGCCCATTAGGCACCTTCATGTCCTCCAGCCTCAGTTTCCCCAATCAGGGCTCACAAAAGCACCTCTCACAGTTAGATTCAGCACAGTAATGCACATGCATATCAGAACAGGCAGTGCACACAGTAGGTGCTCAATCTTCATGAGTGGGTGTTGCTGAAATCCAACTCCCCTGGTGGTTATTAAGGTGGTCTGGGGGAGCCCAAGCAGGAGAAAGTGACTGAGCTACTTAAAGAGCATGTAAAACTGGCTCCCTCCTTCAGGCACCTCTGGGGTGACCCCTGAAATGTTTCACTCCTATCTGCCCCCAGGGTGAGTTGTTAGGGGCCTGTTAAAGCCCGGTGCAGAATGTTACCTGCCGCACCAGTCTCTAGCCTGGCCCCACCCGCTAGCAAGCTCTCCCCACCTCTCCCCCAAAGCAAACACTTCTGCCTCAGCTGCCCGTTGGGGGAAATCCCTTCCCGCAGAACTTGACCGCAGCCCAGCTGCTTTGCCTCCCCCACGTCAGCGCCCGTCACTCACTGCAGCCACCCCCTCCCGGCGGCGCTCCTTCTAACCTTAACCCCTTCCGCTGGGGCCGAGCCTTTACCGGAATGGGCAGCTGGCGCGTCGTGGGGGGGCGGGCGGGTGAGGCGGACATGCTAAGTCTGGGTCCTCAAAGCTGCAAAGCTTGGTCGAGAGGCTGCACTTATAGGGACTCAAGGGAACAAGAATCTCAGGGTACGGGGACCCTCAAGAGGTCAGGCACCGACAAGCTGAAAATGCAAAAGAGGGGGGCCGAGTTCTGAGTCCCAGAAGGCTGGGGGTGGGGGGGTACTGTATTCCTTGACCTCGGAGAGGTTAGGGAACGGGCTGAAGGGCAGCTGGAAGGCCTAGAACTCAGATGCTCTGGGAATGTCTGTACTGCAAAGTGTCAGGGCACCAACTCTAGGTCCCAAGAGATCTAGGATGCGACGATATGAGGGATCAGGAGCCAACTGGAGTCTGATTCCTGAAGGGTGGAGTTCTAAAGTGCCCCCAAACCAGAGGACTTGGGTTCCTTCCCCCCCAAGGAAGCTAGGGCTTTTGGGGTTGGACTCCCCCCCTTCTGCCCCACTCGAGGATGGAAGTTGGGGTGCCGGGGGTGGACGGGGTAGATCCCCGGCGGGACAGGCTTCCCTCCCCCGGGAGCAGGAAGCGGAGCCCCGCCCAACAGACCTGTTACTGGAAGTCCGAGGGCTGGGCCGCCCCTCCCGTCCCCACTTCCTCCAGCCCCGCCCCACCCCCTGCGGGCCGCGCGTTTATGGGAACTCAGGCTTGGACGGTTTCTCTGAAATCATTCGCTCCCTCTGCCCTCACTTAACCCCGCCCGCCCGGAGAGGGACCCTGGTCTGGCATCCTGGGAGATGCGGGGAGGGAAGGGAGCCCACTCCATCCGCCCCAGGTCCGGCCGTGCGCCCAGCTTCCTCTTTCCATTTGGCGTTCGAATCCATCCAGACTCACCGGTTTGCCTGCACAGCGACCCCCGGAGAGGCTGTTGCTAGTTATTCCTTGCACGAGGGAGAAACTGAGGCTCAAATAGACCAAGAGACTTTGCCCTAGCTCACCCAGCTAGGGAGGACTGCAGCCTAGTCGGAATCCCCGGCCTGCTTAGCCCCTGACCCCAAGAAAAAAAACATGGGCCACAGGATTGCAGCTCTCACTCCAAAGACCTAGGGGCCTGCTTTCCAAAGAGCCCTCGGCACGTGGTGGCAGGTGGGTTTGTCCATAGGTGGTGGTAGTGAGAGTGCAGGTGCTTTGTAAATGGAGATTTTCGTGACACCCCTGTATTTGTTGTCCCTCAGCTTTGTGTCCCCAGTGCTAAGGTTCTCAACCCCAACGATCACCTCCACCCATGTCCCCCTGTCTATAGCTGTCAGCACTAAATGGCTATCTAGGGATAAATGGCTATCATGGGGTCCCTAGGAAACAGGAAGTTTATTGGGGTGCACTCTCCAGAAAGCAGGACTGGTCAAAGGGAATGGGGTTGTCTCAGCAGCTCTTTTCAGCTGGGTGATTCTCAGATAGCCAAGCGTCCACAACCTTCCCAGGAGCTGGGGAGTATGTCCTGCCATCGGGAAAGGGCAAGCTGTGTTTCGAAGACCAGCATCCAGAAAAATGACCACATCCCATTCTCTCCCATCTCCTGTTTAGGGAAAACTTTCTCCATTTAGGCAAAACTTGCTCCGCTCGGCCTTGGCCAAGTAGGTTGGGGGCTGTACAGCCACATGCGGTGGAGCAAGCTTGATGACCCTGGTTGGTCCAAACTCATTTCTCAGAGGAGAAAACCCACCAGCTAGATGGGATGGGGGAGTGGGGAGTGGCAGCCGACCAGGATGTTCGGGGGCCACCGAGATGGAATCATTTACGTGTGTGTTTCTGGAGGACCCGCTTAGCACCACACACTGTCCAAGGCAAAGGGGCCATCACCCAATAGGGGGAAAATGCCCTGCCCTGGTGATGCTGACATTCTAGCAGGAGAGTCAGACAGGAAACAAGTGAACAGTGCAAGGTCAGGTGGCGTAGAGGAAAATGAATTGGGGGGAGGGGGCCTGCTGTCTGGGGACTGTAGTTGCCCAGTAGTCCTTGCAAAGGCCCTGGGGCTAGTGGCAGAGCAGGTTCAAGAGGAAGGACAGTATCACATGGGTCTTGAGGATCATGATGGAGACTATGGCCTTTACCCTGGAGGCTCAGAGCCGAGGAAGGGCATGACCTGACTTGGGTTCTAAGAAGGTCTCCCTGGCTGCTATGGGGGGCACAGACAGTAGGGCAGAAGCAGAAGCAGGGAGGTCAGTGAGGAGGGGAGAATCCAGGAGGAAGACTGTGGGGGGGGGGGCTGGGTCAAGATGAAAGGTCAGGGTGGGAATAGTTGCATTCTGGAGACACTTCCAAAGATCAGCGCATATTGCACTTAGCAGTGCTGAGAATATAGAGGTGAGGTGACCAGGGCCTGACGCTTGTGACTGTCCACCCCAGGCCACTCCACATCGCCGTGGTGCAGGGCAATCTGCCTGCTGTGCATCGACTTGTCACCCTCTTCCAGCACGGGGGCCGGGATCTGGATATCTACAACAACTTACGGCAGGTGAGTCTGGGGCCTGGACTCCAGGGTCTGAGGGAGGAGAGGATGGGAATTGAGACTTCAGGGTCCAAGGGGAGGAAGGGCTCTTGAATCTGAGGGCAGAGAGAGGTGCTCCAGATTTCTGATTCCTGAACAAGACTGCAGTTGGAGGTCAGGACTCAAATGGGACGCCGGGCAGGGCACGGCACGGTGTTCCTCACATTCTCCCTTCCCCAGACACCATTACACTTGGCTGTGATCACCAGTTTACCGTCTGTGGTCCGGCTTTTGGTGATGGCTGGGGCCAGCCCCATGGCCCTGGACCGCCATGGTCAGACAGCAGTCCACCTGGCATGCGAACACTGCAGCCCGTCCTGCCTGCGGGCCCTGCTGGACAATGCCTCCCCGAGCACGGTGGACCTGGAGGCCCGCAATTACGATGGTGAGCAGCCCCACCGGAGCAGGGAGGGGCTGTGTGGGAGACTGCCAGACCCCAGACCCAGGTTTAACCGAGTCTCGCGGTCCCTCAGGGCTCACAGCCCTGCACATGGCGGTGTACACCGAATGCGAGGAAGCCGTGCTGCTCCTGCTGGAGCGCGGCGCAGACATCGACGCAGTGGTGAGCCTGTGCGAGCCGGGGGCGGGGCCACAGGGACTGGGCGGGGCTTGCGACGGTCAGCGCTGGGGAGGTCTGGGGAGGATTTTGAGGTTCCCAAAAAGATTGAGACAGCGCACCAAGGGTATGGGGTGCGTACCCCCCCCCCACGGTCTCGACAAAACTGGGAGAGATTCTGAGACCTTCTCTACCGCAGGACATTAAGAGCGGCCGTTCCCCCCTCATTCACGCCGTGGAAAAAAACAGTCTGAAAATAGTGCAGCTGCTATTGCAGGTGGGTGTTGACCCGGCCCCTGGCAGCTCGCTACCCTTCCCTCTGGCATCAGCCCGGCAGTGGCGCAGGTCGCTGCCACGGACCCCGCCTCCCTGCTCTGGCTCTAGCTGTTGCGCCTCTTCATCTCTGACTGACCCCTCTAGGTCTTGTTCTGGCAACCCTATGGCTTCACCTCCCACACCTGTTGTGAGAGCTCTCTCGTTCCTCCCTGCTGCCAAAGCGACCCAGGTCCCTCAGCGATTGCCTGGCTGGCTTGGCCCCCTAGTTCCCCGAGCTCTGCTGTTCCCCGAGCTCTGCCTTCACTCGGTCGCATCAGGCCGAAACCCTGGACGCTCCCCTAATCTGGCTGCGCCCCTCCGAGTGTCGCTCGACGGACCCCACGCCGTTTGGCCGATCCGCCCGGCCGACGTCGGTCCCATCACCCCCGCGCGCACAATCTGCTCGGGTCCCAGGTCCGGGCTCCGCTCAGTCCCGCCTGACCACGCCCCCACGTTTGGCCCCGCCTCCGTGGTCGGGTCCTGACTCTCGGTCCCGCCCCCCAGCATGGCGCCAATGTGAACGCCCAGATGTACTCTGGCAGCTCCGCGCTGCACTCGGCGTCCGGCCGCGGGCTCCTCCCGCTCGTCCGCGTGCTGGTCCGCAGCGGCGCCGACAGCGGTCTCAAGAACTGCCACAACGACACGCCGCTCATGGTGGCGCGCAGCCGCCGGGTGAGTGCTCGGGGGTGCTGGGAGCGTCTGTGCGCTTGTGCAAGGTGCGGCTCGGTCGGCGGCCAGGCTCGCGGAGGGTGACAGACTACGGGGCTAGTGCGTCCAGGAGTCCTGGGGTGTGCGTGAGCGGCCCGCGCGTTCAGGGGAGCGGGTGAGTGTGCATGAGTGGAATGGAGGCCGAGGAGAGACTGAGGCACAGGGTCAGGAAGCAACCCGCCCACCTGCACACACCTAGGAGGAAGCTGTTCCCAGGAACAGGGGCACGGAGAGATGCAGAAAGGGCGGGGCTCTGTGGGCCGCACTGGTCTGATGGTGAGCCCCCTTCCTCTCCCAGGTCATCGACATCCTAAGAGGAAAGGCCACCCGGCCTCCTCCCACACCACACCCTGAGCCCTCTCCAGAGCGCAATGCCACCACCTCCCCTGAAAGCAGCAGCCATCTCAGCTCCAATGGTGAGAAGCCCTCCCTCCACCTCCAGCCTCCCACCCCCTCCTCAGACTGAATCCTTCTCCCCTTCCTGGGAACCCAGGTGTGGGGGCTCCCAGTCACCTCTACTCCGGATCTGATCTCTCCCTGCCTCATCCTTCGCCTCTCTTTTCTTTCCACAGGTCTTCATTCTACATCTCCAACCTCCTCACCCTCCCAGTCACCCCGCAAGGATGCCCCTGGATTTCCCATGGCTCCCCCCAGTTTCTTCCTTTCTCCCTCATCTCCACCTGCCTTCCTGCCCTTTGCTGGGGTCCTCCGAGCCCCTGGCCGGCCAGTACCTCCCTCCCCAGCTCCAGGAGGCAGCTGAGAAGGATGGGGGGGGCAGATTCCGGACTCATGAGGAGGGACCTCCCTGCCCTATGGGGTGAACCCTCCTGGAAACTGTGAAGAGCTCACTCTGCCTCCCCCCATCTTTGGGACCAGGATTTGCACAGAGGCACACGCACCTATCCTTAGGACCCTCTTTTGAGCACAGTTATCCCCCATCATGTCCCCCCACCTCCAAAGACTCTTGCCCCCCATTCTCAGGCACCAGTCCCCTGTCTGGAATTCCACTCAAACCATCCCTTCCTTCTCCCAGAACCAGTGGAACCAGGGGACAGCTGCTCCCCTCTGCCCTGGACCCAGGTTCAACAAGAAGGAGAGGGATGGGCTGTAGCCAGGCACTGATAACAATGTAAATTATTAGGCATTTTGGTTGGATTTCTTTTGTAATAAACTATTTTTGTACCATATCCCTGACTTACCTGGACCTTTCATGAGGAGAGCTAAAGGAAGTATGTTTGTGTGTGCGCACACCCAGGCGTGACTCCACGCCTTTCTTGGCGGGTCTCAGACTGGTGATGACATGGGGGTGGAGATACTGGGACTTCTGGTGTGATTGGTGGTTGCTGGTGTGTCACTGTGTCTCAGTGCTGTTGTTTCTGGAGATGATGTGGTGAGATCTTTCCAGCGACCCGGTGGATTGCCTAGGAACCCTGGGTGTATCTGCATGTGTCTGAGGGGAACATGCAGTTGGTTGGTTCCTCTGTTGCCACATCTGACTGTCAGGTGACTCAGTGTTCTCTCTCTGTCTGTGTGGGAGGCATTTGTGAGTGTGCCGACGCTGAGACCTGAGCCATGGTGTGTGCCGACACTGAGACCTGAGCCATGGTAGGCTTCTCTGTGGAGGCCTGGCTCAGTGGGTTCCCTCCACAAATCCAGGCGCACCTCCACGCCTACCCCAGACACAGTGTCTGTTTTGACTCCCCAAGTCAGTCTCTATGTATCCATTCAGGGTTCACATGCAAATCACCATGAAGTTAGTGACTTAGAACAACACAAATAGATTGTTCTCTTACAGTTGTAGAGGTCAGAAGTCCAGAATCAGTTTTACTGGGCCAAAGACAAGATGTCAGCAGGGCCAGTGCCTTCTGGAGACTCAGCGGAGTCTGTCCTTTGTTCCCTGGCCTTGACCAACTTCTAGAGGCCACATATAATCCTTGGCTGTGGCCCCTTCCTCGTATCTCTCCAACCTCTTGCTATGACCTACACATCTCTGTGGTCTCCTGCCACCCTAGGAAACATGCAGCCCTCTCAAGAGCCTTAGTGCCATCACTTCCACCAAGTCCCATTGTCCACATAAAGTAACATTTTTTCATTCCGAGGATTAGGATATAGATATCTTCGGAAGCCTCTACAGCAGACCCAGGGATGGCTATGTGAGGCGCTGGACTTACCAGGCCTTCCTGATCAGGTGCCCTTGCAGCTTTGATGTGAACCTGCCTCTGGGCTGTGGTCCCTGTAACTACCTGACTTGAAGGGTAACTCAGCTTCCTGAGACTGCTGTCACAAAATGTCACAAACCAGATGGCTTAGAACAATGAAAATATAGTCTCTCATACTCGAGTCCAGAAGGTTGAAATGGAGCTATCAATAAGGCCATGCTCCCTCCAAAGCCTGGAGGAGGAGCTTCCTCACCTCTTTCAGCTTCTAGCTACTGCCAGCTTTCCTTGGCTTGTAGCTGCATCACTCCTACCTCTGTCACTGTCTTCACATAGCCAACTCTGTGTCTTCATGTAGTCTCTCTTTTATGGACACTGGCTTTAGGACTACCCAGATGATCTCATTCCCAAATACTTCTCTTAATTACATCTGCAAAGGAGGCCAATTTCCCAACTAAGATTCTAGGGCCTTAGAATTGGGATGTATCTCTGGGGAAGGGGGGAACCACCCTTTGACCCACAATAGTGGGTGACTATTGCAAGCATCTCTCTGTGAGTACTTTCCATGTGATAATCCTGCCACACAGGGGACATGAGCAATGGCTGTCTCTCCAGCAGTTGGTCATGAGCTTGGGGAGGGCAGAGCATGGTCCCTCTTGTTACTGCTGCTGCGTCTGTTGCTTTGGCGCCTGCTGCTGTCCCATCTCCAGCTCCAACACACTGCCCAGCAGACTCTTGGGAAGCAATGATAGAACTGGGGGGGGGGCTCATACACCCCTCTGCACTATGGTGTTTGTGACTCTATGGCTACAGCTAGGCCTGTGTCACATTGTGTGACCCATTTGAGGATGCGAACAGAAATGCAAATATTAGCTGCCATTGATTGACCCTGACAGCACCCAGGTTCCCAATGAGAAAACAAATTCTGAGTGAGTCACCAGATCTGTCTCCAAAATCCATGCTCAGGATGCCTGGGCCCTCAGGCCTGGCCAGAAGTCCAGTCATCTTGAGTGTGTACATGTGCATGTTTCTGCCACTGGAGAGGTGGGTAAGAACCGGTGGAAGTATCATTCAGAGCGTAGGCCCTGGAGTCAACCAAGTTCAAGCTCCTTCCTATGGATGTGCCCTTGATCAGGTGATATCATGACCCTGAGCTTCAATTCCCTTATCTGTAAACATGAGGACACAATGATTTAACAGGGTTGTGAGGTTAAATGTGAATGAATTATGTGCAGTACTTATAACAGGGCATGGAGCTGAGAAAGAACTTGTTAAGTGGGAATTACTGTTATTCTTATTGGGGGTTTTGAGCACAAAGGGGGAAAAACCTGAAAGACCATAGAAACCTATTTATCTGGAGGAAAAAAATGGAATGATGAGGCCTTAGGCCAGATGTGTGTAGTAGCAAGACTTTTTTTTTTTTTTTCTGAGATTAGTTCTCGCTATGTTGCCCTGGGGTAGTCCCGATCCCGGGGACTCAAGCAATCCCCAACCTCAGCCTCCCAGGTAGCTGGAATTAGAGGCACCCACCACTGTGCCCAGCTGCTTTTTCGAGACCAGGTCTTGCTATGTTGCCCTGACTAGTCTTGAACCTGCAAACTCAAGTGATCCCTATCTTCTTGCCTCCCAGCACTTGGATTATAGGTGCGCGCCACCACACCCTGTTGGTAAGCAAGACTTTTTATTCAACTGTGAAAACAAAGAAATGTAGCAGCTTAGGTGAGATGGAAGTCCACTTGCTCTCATGCAGTCTACCCAGAGCTAGAACAGTAACTTGAGAATGTCAAGGACCCACGCTCCTTCTACTCACTGCTTTGCCCGCTTCACCTCACACTTGGACCACATCTCCCAATATGGCTGCTCCAGCTCCCACAATCATAGCCACGTTCCAGCCCTCAAGAAAAAAGAAAGTCAAGTGTCTGTTCCTACCCTTTAATGCCTCAACCCAGTAACTGTACACACCAGATGTGGCCTCCCAGAATGCAGTCACATGGCCATAACTGTCACAAGCCAGGCTGAGAAATAGTTTATTTGTGCAGCATATGCACAGCTACAGTTCTGAAGCTCTATTACAAATGGGAGAGGAGAGAAAGGTGATCAAGGGACAAGTGTAATGGTCACCTCAGGGCCCTGCAGCCATTGAATGACCCTGGCAATGTCCAGATTCCAGATGAGAAAGCTGAAACTCGGAGCAGATTACTGGACCTGTTGCTTCCAAAGTCCATGCTCAGAGTCCCTGGGCCTCTGGCCTGGCTGTATGAGCTTGGGCCAAGTAACTTCCCACCAGTCTCAGTTTCTGCATCTGTAAAATGGACCAGCACACCTGATGCCAATGGATTGATAAGGGTTGGCATTGGAGTGTAGGTACTGGGTGCTTCTCCAGGCCTGGCCCTTGGTGGGTTTGGAGTGTGTGTTGAGGGGTCTCCTCGTCCCTGTGGGTGCAGGCTGTGTCCCTCTATGTGTGAGAAATGACCCCTGGGTTCTTGAGCTGAACCCAGCACTGACCTTGGTAAGTTACTTCTCTAAATCAAAGGATCTGGCGTCTCCACACATGGAAATCCCCTCTCAGTCTCCTGACCTTGGTTCTGGGCGCGTGTCCTTCCACCTTCCCCTTCCCCCTTCCCCTTGAGAAAAGCAGGCTGCTGAGGAAGGCCAGAGGGTCCATGTGCTGCAGCTCCAGCCCAAGCCCCCACTGCAGTAAGCGCGCATGTGCAAACCACCACCAAGCCCCTTCTATCTGCAGCAAGAGCTTGCATTGAGAAGGCAGAACCCAAGCTCTGAATGCATTTCTGGGGGCCCCAGGCTCTGCTGCAGAGTTTCTGTTGTCATCACCACCGTGGGTGGACCCAGACATTCACCCACTGAGACTCCTCCAAGTGTGTGCCTGAAATCGGCCTCATCTTAAATGTTAGTGCCGTTACTCCCCCCCCCAAAAAAAAGAAATTTCAAAGCAAAAGAACTAAACACTTGAGCAATACTTCTGCCGCCAGCATCGAGGAAATACCAAGCAAACCCAGATCTAGGAGGGCAATGTGCAAAGACAAAGAACAGGCTTGTAAATGTTCAAAAATGTTCAATCCAAAACAAAAATGTCATCTTCATGAAACAGAAAGGTGGGGCCGCTGGACGGGACAGGACGCTAAGGAGACCTGAGAAGCAAATACAAAAAGCCTGATCTCAGCTTGGATGCTGGACTGGGGGGAAAGTGTTTTGCTACAAAGAACAGTTTGGGCCAAAGGGTAATTTGAATGCAGGCTGGTACGGGTTCTGGTTTTGGATAACTGTACTCCGACTGTAATTTGCTGGTCTGTGACCTAGTAAGAGAATGTCCTTCTTCTTGAAAAGACACACCGATGTATTTAGGGATGCAGGGGCTTAATATCTGAAGGGAAGGGGGGGACACGAGAAGGAGCAAATTGGCAAACTGTTAATAACTGGTAAGCTTGGGTGAAGCATATGCAAGAAGTCGTTGTCCTGTTTCGACGGCTTTTCTGTAAATTCAAACTGATTTTAAATGAAAAGTCCGTTACAAGTCTAGTTCTAAGGATCTGTGCTTCTAAGGCTACCTAGGTCTGCAGGCTGATCTGGTCCGCTGCAGGAGACAGAAGGGTGAATTTGCAACTTCAGACCCCGCCTTGGGGTGTGGCCAGGTCTGGGGGTGTCCTGAGAAACTCCACGCCCAAGGGAAGAGGCGAACCTGTGCTTAGAGCGCCCTCTTGTGTCCATCCTTTACTTAGCCGCTTCACTGAGCTGTAAGGTAAGTACCATCATATTCAACTGTTTGAAATAAACAATGGGGGGGGGGAGTGTTTTTTGTTTTTAATTTTCAAGAGACTACGTCTTGCTACGTTGCCCAGGGTTGTCTCGAATCCACGGACTCAAGTGATCCCCAGCCTCAGCCTCCCAGGTAACTGGGATTATAGGTATGTGCCACCATACCTAGGAAACAATTCAGGGGTTTTAATAAACTTAAAGAGCTGTGCAGTCATCACTAAAATCAATTTTTTTTTTTGAGACTAGGTCTCGCTATTTTTGCCCGTGGAGCCACAGGCTCTCGTTGCTCGGGTACCACAGACTCAAGCAATCCCTAGCCTCAGCTTCCCAGATAGCTGGGATTACAGGCGCGCACCACCACACCCAACTATTTTTTTGAAACTAGGTCTCGCTACGGGACCCAGGCAGTACTCGAACCGCGATCCCTAGCCTCGGCCACTTCATAGGCTGAAGCTTACAGGCACGAGCCAACGTGCCCGGCCACTACAATCAATTTTAAAACAGTTTTCGTGCTAAAAAGTAGAAGTCCTTCCAGAATCCCCCTCTCTGAACTTCCAGCCCTTGGCAAACCCTGGGTTTGCCTAGTCTAGACATTTTATATAAATGTAATCATACATTGTGACTGGCCCCTTTCATTTTAGCGTACTGTTCCCAGGTTCATCCACATTGCAGCATGTGTCAGTACAGTCTTGGCATCACTTGAAGTCATTTGTGTCAACAACAGATGGCATAATCGACAGGGCTTCAGAGAGGTTATACCATCAGCCTAGGTGTGGGGGATGTTGTACTGTCTGGGTTTGTGTCATTATATGCTGTAACCTTCACATGATGCTGAAATCACCAAGTGATGCATTCCTGTCAGACTGTATCCTGCCTTCATTCTTTTTAATGACAAAGTGATATTCCATTGTGTGAGACTCCATTTACCTCCTTATCAGTTGATGGACATGTAAGTTGATTCCCCAAATCTTTGAGTCGATATGTTTGTTTAACTCCCTTGGAGACATATATCCAGGAGTGGAGTTGCTGGATCATCTGGTGGCTACATGTTTGATGTTCTGAAGACAGCCCAAACCATTTCTCAAGTATCTGCACCAATTAATATTCCCACTAGCTGTGTATGTATGAGGGTTTCCATTCCCCCATAGTTTCTCTAATACTCATTATTATCTGTCTTTTGGATTGTAGCTATTCTAGTTGTTGTTAGGTGGTATTCACTGTGGTTTTGATATTCCTTCCCCTGATGGTTAATGATAGCGTATCTGTCACATCATTTATCTCCTTTGTATCCACTATGTGACTCTATGAACCCTTAACTATTCTGTCATATTGGACCCAGACTTTTAAAAATAGAGCCAGAATCCTTCTCAAAGCCCAGCCTTTTCCTTCTCCACGTTCTATATTTAATGTTCAACATGAATTTGCATGTCTTGGTACCAGTATCACAATAGGTGTCTCCCTAAATAACAGACTGTGGGGACTGTGCACATTTTCAAACTTGATGTAATGACATAGTGCTGCACCTGCCCTTCTGGTCTGGCTCCCCTCACTCACTGTATTAGTTTTCAGCACTGCTGTAACCAAAAAAAGACCACAGCTGAGCAGGTGAAAACAACCGAAATCATTCTCAGAGTTCTGGAGATGAGGACCCCCTGATCCAGGTGTGGGCAGAACATGCTCCCTCCAAAGGTGTTGGGGAAAGCTCTGTCTTGCCTCTTCCAGCCTCTGGTGCTTGCCAGCCATCCTGCACATTCCTGGGGTTATACCACAGTTGCATCACTCCGCTTTCTGTGTCTGACGTCACACATTGACTTTCTCCCTGTGTGGGTACCTGTGTCTGCATTCAAATTTCTAGTCCTGTTGTATTTAAGGTCCACCCTAATTGAATGTGACCTCATCTCAATTATACTTGCAAAGACTCTATGTCTAAATAAGGTGTCATTCACACACTGGTAGCTACACACCACCAGGGGTATGTTTACTGTTCCAGCCAGTACACTCAACATGACGTTTTGACGACTCATGCTCTTGGTATGTTCACTTACTGGAGCTGCTACGTGGGAGGCCATTGTGAGCCTATGTGTTCAGCCCTACGCTGGCAGCAGACGCTTACCTTGTTTCCAACCTCTTTCATTTTAGAGGGGGCTGTATGTCTTTTGGAATTCTTAGGGAGAGTAGTTTTCAAAACGTCAGACAAAATCCATTAGTGGGATGTGAAGCCTATTTAGTGGGCTGAAACATGATTTTTCCTTTAATGAAGTGAAATTAAATAGAAGATCTTAGAACAGCTGCACATCATCAGGGTGAGGATTCTCCTGTGCAACTTTTTGCTTCAGTTGTTTTGTTAATGTCCAGCAGTGAGCAGAGGTGTTTACAAGCCAGGACGTGGAAGGATGTAACTGACAGTAAACTTTCCCTGTCCATGACTTGACGGAACCTGTCAAATTACTCTCCAATATTATTTGGTCACTTCTACCAGCATTGGCATAGTCAAAAATATGCACTTTAGCCAGATCAGTGGGTTTTCATATTGTTTTCTGGAGGAAGTATGATAGAACAGGAACTGAAGGAGTTAGGGAGCAGACCCCGGCACCTTGATGGCAAAGATGCCGTCTCTGCAGAGCCTGAGGGCCACCGTCTAAGATCCAGAAGTTAAGGATTCTCAGACTTTAGGAGTTAGGAATGTAGGACATAAAGGGGTCTGGTGCTATGGGAGCCTGCCTCCCTCCACCTCAAGGGTTTTTTGTTTGTTTTTTTGAGACTAGGTCTCGCTATTTTTGCCAATGGAATCGCAGACTCATGTTGCCCCAGGGTACCACAGACTCAAACGATCCCCAGCCTCAGCTTCCCAGGTAGCTGGGATGACAGGCGCGCACCACCATGCCCAGCTATTTTGGGGGACTAGGTCTCGCTATGTTGTCCCGAGCGGGACTCGAACCGCGATCCCTAGCCCCAGCCGCTTCATAGGCTGAAGCTTACAGGCACGAGCCACCGTGCCCGGCTTGAACTCAAGGGTTTTTTGGGTCAATGAGAGACGGTAAAGCCTGGCAGAATGAATAGGCAACACACGTCAGCTAGTTCTATTACTTTTTTTTATTCGACTTTCTCTTTGATCAGAACTTGCCCCGATTCCCGGGGAGCGTGGTCCGGATGCTGGAGAGGGTGGAACAGCCCAGCCCGCAGCGCCCCTGGCGGTTGTCCGGCGCACTACAGGGAGAGCTGCGGCATAGACCCGCCCCACCACCGGGTCCCCCAACCCGGCAGGGGCGCCCCTGCCCTCTTTAACCGTGGCTTCTCGCCTCCTCCCTTGGGGCCTGGGGCCAGCCTCCTGTGACCGTCCGTGTGTTGCAACTCCCGCCTGATTTCCCGCAGGCCCCTGCCATGGGAACCCAGGAATTCTGTCACCTGCTCCTTGTACCCTGACCCAGGGACCTGCTTACGCTGTGCCTGCCTCCTCCCGTGCAAAAGGAGCGGCCCATCCTCCCACACCTTTCCTCCAAGCAAGTTCAGGTCTCTGACCTTCAGTCACACCACAGCGAGCCCGGAGCGCGATGTCCCAGCCCCACCCCCTCTGCAGGGTCAGTCAGGTAAGCTGCCAGTCCGACTCTCAGCCTGCCCAGGCACCCTCCTCCACGGAAACTCTGGCCTTCCTGGAGAGGTCCAAGAGCCCCACCTGCAATCCCCCCCTCAGGTGGCCCCTTCGGGCGCCGCCCGCGGAAGCCTACCCCATCCCACTTTCAAGTCCTATCTGTAAGGAAGCCAACGCCTGAGTTCCAGCCCCCTTCCCCTTTGAGACGCCGATGGGGGGGTAGTCCCCTCTGGGTTCTCAGGGCCCGCCCCTTACCTGTCCCGCCTGGGCCCGCCCCCACCCTGGGCTGGGCCTGGCCCTCCTTCTCTGCCGCACCCATCCTCCTAGGGCGGCTGAGGAACGACCCATGGCTGCCGCAATGGCCCTGAGAGGCCGGCAGTCGGGACCGGCCCGCGCGCTCAGCCGAGCGGTGAAGCTGCTGCAACGCTTGGAGGAGCAATGCGGGGACCCCCGGCTCGCCTCGAGTCCCCCTTCCCTGCGAGACCTGCTACCTCGCATTGAGCTCCTGCTGCGGGACGTGGCTCACGTCTGGCAGACGGCAGGTGGAGGCGGCCCGCAGGGCCCGGGTGGTGCCTGGGACTTTCTAGTTACCTACCTAGTTAACCTGGAGGCTAAGGGCCGGCAGGTGGGGGCACTGCTGCCACCCCGGGACCGCAAGACAGCCAACGACGAGCTCTTCCAGGAGGGCTCCAGCCTCAGGTGAGCTGTCATCTGGTCTTAGTGCAAAGGTGGGGGCCTGAGTCAGACCTCCGACACTGTGGCTTCTCGGAGTGGGGGAGGGGAGGGGAGGGCTCAGCCTTTCTCAGACCCAGGAATCCCTACCTCCCACCCCTCCTACCTGGAGCCCAGGCCCTGGGCCTTCCTCCCTGAGATAACCTGGAAAACTGGACCACCCACTTTTTCTCTTCCTTGCATACCTGTGTCCTCAATCCATTCCTCCTCCTTGGCCATTCAGCACCCCCTTTCCCACTCTCTGGATCTCCTGGGGGCCTTGGACACATCCTGGCAATGTGGAATCCCAGGGGGCTTCCTGAATATGAAGGGCTTGATTAACAATTCTGGAGAAATTGTTCCAGCTGCCCCCATCACCGCCCTAGGGGAAATAATCACGTGTCCTCCTGGACCTTAGGTTGAGGCCCCTGGGGCTGTGTGTGGGCTGCTGCTGTAGGCTGAGCTCTGGGGTACAACCTGCTGAGTGACAGGCACCTACAAGGTTTGAGGCCAAGAACTCAAGGATATTTAAACCCCTGGCTCTTTTCCCCACCAGGTAATTCATTCGCTGTGTCTCCTTCATTCTGAAAATGAAATGCGTAGGTTAAAGAACCTGTCTGCCCATAATTCTCTAAAAATCACTCCTGGCCAACCTGTATTATATGGGAGTGATATAAAGAAATGTTCTTCGTAATAAAATGATCTGGGGTTTGAATGAAAATGCAAATGATAATAATAATAAGCCATAATCATGGTTACTCTGAAAGGCAAAATGGGAGACGCTTGTAACCTACAGGCACAATCACAATTCTGCACTATCAGATATTCTCCCCTTCATATCTAGGAGAGACAAATTTCTGTACAATCAGGATACTTTAAAATGTGCCCCAAAATGCTTTTGTGGGACAGAATTGGGTCCTAGACTCAGATTATTAAAATGAGTTTTCACCATCTTGAATGTGCGATGGGACTTTCAGCAATTGAGGGAGACGTGGGCAAACCCACTGGAGGGATTGTCCCCCTCAACTAGCCTGCCCACCCTAATCACCGTCTTGGAAGGGTGGTATAGCTGTATGCAGAACCGCTGTTCTGGATTCAGATGGTTCTAGAAACTAGGAAGCTTTGGGGCTTAGCTCAGAATGGATGTTCCAGAGCTGGAGGGCCCAGCAACTCCTGGAGAAGCCTCTAGGCTGCCACCCTCAACCAAACGCTAACACAAGTCACCAATGCAGTTTTGCTTTTTTCCAGTAGAGTACAGAGTTTCAAAGAATAAAAAAGCATGGTTTTGGATAACATTTTTTTTTCTTTTTGAGACTAGGTTTCGCTGTTTTTGCCCATGGAACCACAGGCTCCCGTTGCCCGTGGTACCTCGACTCAAGCAATCCCCAGCCTCAGCTTCCCGGGTAGCTGGGATCACAGGTGTGCGCCACCACGCCCAACTATTTTGGGTGACTAGGTCTCGCTATGTTGTCCCGAGCGGGACTCGAACCGCGATCCCTAGCCCCAGCCGCTTCATGGGCTGAAGCTTACAGGCATGAACCACTGTGCCCAGCTGATAACATTTTCTGTAGCTCACTACATTCACAATATTATCATATCAATTTGTTATAATATAGAGCAATGATTAATGAGCTTGATCACTTTTTTTCCTGTTGCACTAAATGTCTGGGGTCTGGTATTTCCTGTTTAAAGCACATGTCAGCTCTGAGCAGTATCCTGGTTATGCTAGATAACCCACACTAGGCCTGGGAAGAGAAGCTGCTTAGAAGTTATCAGGAGTGGGCTTCAAGAAGCATCAGAAAGCCGGGCACAGTGGCTCGTGCCTGTAAGCTTCAGCCTAGGAAGCGGCCGGGGCTAGGGATCGCGATTCGAGTGCCGCCTGGGGCCCGTAGCGAGACCTAGTTCCAAAAAAATAGCTGGGCGTGGTGGCGCGCGCCTGTCATCCCAGCTACCTGGGAAGCTGAGGCTGGGGATTGCTTGAGTCTGGGGTACCCCGGGCAACGAGAGCCTGCGGTTGCACAGGCAAAAATAGCAAGACCTAGTCTCAAAACAAACAAACAAAAAGCATCAGAAACCCTCTAGACCAAGTAAGCTATTTGTATAAGTAATTGCAGTAAGAGTAAAGCCACTAGTGCTGTGTGGTGGTGAGTGGGATTTTATGTGCTTGGAAGGCATGTTTAAAACCTTATTGCCCCACCTATTAGGCTGGGGTGATTTTTTTTTTTTAATTAATATACAATATTGGTCACGTTTGTATGGTTGTATTGTACCCCTTATTCCCTACCTCACTCCCTCTTTCTCCCTTCCTCTCTCTGGTCACTCCAGCTCCTCTCGTTGGTCCATGTTTGACCCACTGGTCTTTTCTTTTTCTGAAACTATGTCCTTTTTTCCTGAGTGCAAACATACACTCCTGAACAGTAACAGATGAGGCTGCTCAGATCTCCAGGAATACCTGAGGCAGATAGTCAGGCTGAGCATGTCAGGAACTTGTAAGGCAAATCATGGTGCTCTTCTCCAGGATCCTTTTTGGTGTCTGTCATGATTTGGGAATCCAACTCCCAGCCACTGTCTGTGGAGGTGTTCCCTGCTGGAACAGACTTCCCCAGGTGGTTGGTCCAGCTCCTCTCCCCTCTCCTGTTAGCAGTTCTGCCATGGGGCCACAGCCACATCATTGTGGCTTTCTTCCCCCTTTGATTGGTTGAGGAGGGAGCCTCTTTCACATTGCACATACTGTGGCCCTGGTGCCAGAGCCGATGCAGGTAGAAATCTGTGGCAGGTCACCTCAGTCACTGGTTTCACTTTCCTGTCTCAGTGGTTCCCAACATGCTGCTTGTCCCGCCCAGGTGATGAGTGTATCTATGGCCGTTATTACTTACT
>PVHY01012145.1:20944-45600 GCA_004024945.1 Uropsilus gracilis
TTTTTGAGACTAGGTCTCGCTATTTTTGCCAGTGGAACCGCAGGCTCATGTTGCCCGGGCTACCACGAACTCAAGCAATTCCCAGCCTCAGCTTCCCAGGTAGCTGGGATTACAGGCACATGCCACCATGCCCAGCAATTTTTTTGGGACTAGGTCTCACTATGTTGCCCCAGGCGGGTCTCGAATCATGAACTTCAGTCCCAGCCGCAACTCCATAAGCTGTCACTTACAGGCACGCACCACCGTGCCGAGCTATGATGCCCATCTCAGTTGAGGAAACTAAGGCTTGAGGGAAAAACAGAAACTTGCTCACCATCACACAGCTCAGTTTCAGAGTGACTTTTGCTGCTGCCACATCCCCAAGGAGGCTGGGAAGCAGGGAGACCAGGGAGGCAGGGAGGTCAAGACTAGGAGATCGGGAGGCTGGGAGGCAGCCCAGGTGGGTCACCACCCATGAGACTTAAACCAAGAGGGTGCTCTCAGCTCCTGTTGTCCCCACATTTGACTAGGTTGGGCTTGTCTTCCAGTCCCTGTGGGCTTCTGGCAGAGGCAGGTGATTGTTTGCTGGAGTATGATGGGGTAGAAGGTGACACCCCCTTTTCCATCATGGATAAGGAAACCAAGGTTGTGATGAGAAGGCTGCGTTCTCAGGACAGTGCCAGGCAGCTGGGCACCAACTGTCACCCTCGCTGATACCTTCCAGAGGGTCTGGGTTCCTTCTCCCTGTGGGGGCTCCACGCTGAGGGTGGCGGTGTCGGGGCGCACCCAAAACAAGGGGCTCAAAGTCCACCCTGCAGGCGACAGTTGGCCAAGCTGGCCCTGATCTTCAGCCACATGCATGCCGAGCTGAGCGCACTCTTCCCTGGTGGGCACTACCATGGACACATGTACCAGCTCACCAAGGCCCCAGCCCACACCTTCTGGAGGGAGCACTGTGGAGACCGGTGAGTAAGTGCCCACCCTGGGGCCTCCGCCCTCTGAGCCTCATCCTGCCTCAGCCCAAGGCCCCCAGTCCTGTCCTCAGCCTCTGGGTTGCCTCCCTCAGACCAGGAGCCCAGGTGTCTCCTTTCCAGGGATGCGCCCATCTGAGGCTCCCAGCAGCCTCAGTTGCCTCTCCTCGCCCCCTCTACCCAGATGTGTGCTGCCCTGGACCGAGTTTGAGTCTCTCTTGCGCACCTGCCATCCTTTGGAGTCAGGCCCCACGGCCCTGGCCTTGCGCTCCACCATGGACCTCACCTGCAGTGGCTACGTGTCCATCTTTGAGTTTGATATCTTCACCAGGCTCTTCCAGGTCAGGGAAGGCCCAGCTGGGAACCCAGACTCTGGGCTGGGAGAAGGTCTGGGGCCCTGACTTCTGGGTCTCAGGGAGAAGGGGAGGGAGGGCTGGACTCCTGGTTCTGGGGGAAGAGGGACGGGGTCTGGACTCCCGGGGATAGAAGGCTCTGGGGTCTTCTGTGGCCACTCCTCAGCCTCTCCCTCACCCACATGCTGCCCCACCCCAGCCATGGCCAACACTCCTCAAGAACTGGCAGCTCCTGGCGGTCAACCACCCGGGCTACATGGCCTTCCTCACATACGACGAGGTCCGAGCACGGCTGCAGGCCTACAGAGACAAGCCAGGCAGGTAAAAGGGTTTATCTGAGGAGGTGGAGGTGGTGGCTGGGGGTGCTCGTGGGCCTGGGTCCAGGTTTGGGGTGTGCTGAAAGCCTAGGCATCCTTCAGAGAGGAAAACCTGAAGGTACCTGGGACCCCAGAGAGCCGAGAACTCAGAGGTGGGGTGCTGAGTGACCCTGCTACCGCCTCTTGTCCCAGGACCTCCTCAGCAATTCTGACCTGTCGTAGGTTCATTTTCTGCTAGGCCAGAGTCCGTGTTCCGGTCCAGCGGCACTGGAGGCCTGGACCCTAGGCCCAAGGGAGGAGAGGGGTGGGCGGGAGACGGGGCACCAAGCACCTGCGTCCTCAAAGTATTTCAAGCAAGAAGTTTTGAGCCTTTGGGTTACCCCAGAAGGCAAATAATTGAGGGGCTGAGCTGTGTAGAACCCCAAGATGTAAAGAGAATGGGGAGTTTTTGCAGGACTGAGGTGCAGTACCGGGACAGAGAGTATATCAACTCTTCAGATCATACTTTTTTTTTTTTTTTTGAGACTAGGTATCACTATTTTTTTGCCCGTGGAACCACAGGCTCTTGTTGCCCAGGGTACCACAGATTCAAGCAACCCCCAGCCTCAGCTTCCCAGGCAGCTGGGATTACAGGTGCGCGCCACCACGCCCAGCTGTTTTTTTGGAACTAGGTCTCACTACAGGCCCCAGGTGGGACTCGAACCGCGATCCCTAGCCCCGGCCGCTTCATAGGCTGAAGCTTACAGGCACAAGCCACTGTGCCCAGCTTCAAGTCATACTTCTAGGGGGTTTAAAGAATTAATTCTCATTCTTGAGACCAGCTGTGGGCTTTCAGGTGTAATCGGATTGAGGTGCTCAGGAGCCAGTTCTTGTTCATCCATATCTGCCTCCTCCTCAGATAGGTGAGAAGGAATTCCTCCTCCTCTGCTGGTGGCAAGTAGTTTCTAGAAGCCCCAGCTGTGCAGCCTACCAGTTTAGCATCCTCTAGAAACAGGGTACTTGCTTCGGATATTTCCTGAATAGTGACCCCATCACTGTGGTCAGGGGTCCTGAAATGCCCTGACAGGCCAAGCCAGAATTAGCCTGCTCTAAATGCCCCTGAAGGAGGAGGAGGAGCCAGCAGGTAAAAGTAGTGGACACCCCTCCTGAGGCAGAGAGGGACCAAGCACATCGTTGCCTAAAGAGTGGGGAGCTGGGTTGGACTCCTGGATCCCCAGAAGAGTTGGGGGCCAGCAAGTCCCAAAGGGAAATGGGTGACCATCCCGGCCTTTTCCTGCAGCTACATCTTCCGGCCCAGCTGCACCCGCCTGGGGCAGTGGGCCATCGGCTACGTGAGCCCAGACGGCAACATCCTGCAGACCATACCTACCAACAAACCCCTGTTCCAGGCGCTCCTGGAAGGACAGAAGGAAGGATTGTGAGTCCCATCCTGGCAGCAGGGTAGGGGGTGCAATGAGAGGTGCTTCCTTGAACCCCCACTCCAGCAGCACTGCCCAAGAGCAGGGCAGATGCACGGCTTCCTGCAGCTGCTGTTATGAGGGGACAAAACCGCGGTGCCCCAGCAGGGGGCAGACAAGGTCTCATCCTGGGGAAGGAAGGGGCACCTGTCCAGCTCACCAGCTGCCCTGGGAGCACAAGTGTGTGGGGTGTGGGGCGGCTCTGTGCTCAGAGGCCACACTCTTGGGAAGTGCGCCGAAGGCCTTTCTCTTCTCCACACCCACAGCGGATCCTAGAGCCTGGATTGCCAGGATGAAAGGAGAAGCTAGCTCATGACTGCAGCTGGTGACCCAGAGGCCAAAGCCTCTTTCAAAGCTGCCTTGGGGGCAGGGAGGGGAAGTAGGAGTGGGGGTGAGATGGGGGTAAATGATGCTCCTGTTAGTTCACCTCAACATTAACCAGAACCTCCTTAGCAGTCATTTCTACAGGGCTGATGTGATGTGAGAGATGATAAATTGATATACACAGATGACCGATTAATGATGGAGCAAAGATAGATAGCCAGATAGATAGATAGATAGATAGATAGATAGATAGATAGATAGATAGATAGATAGATAGATAGATAGATAGATAGATAGATAGATAGATAGATAGATAGATAGATAGATAGATAGATAGATAGATAGATAGATAGATAGATAGATAGATAGATAGATAGATAGGCAGGCAGGAGGCAGGCAGGCAGGCAGGCAGTCGATCTCATTCATAGAGTTCTGTTCCACAAGACAGAATTACCAAGTGCTGAGTTCTGCATCCGGGGAATAGTCAGGGTTAGTTTCCATCAAGAATCAAGTCACACACGATCATGTCAGCCAGTCACTATATCATAACCTATCTCTGTGTTTCTGTGAGTCCTGTCCTAGCAGCAGGTAAGGGGTGAGCAGAGGGGAGCTTCCTTGAACCCCCATTCCACCAGGTGTCTTACATTTGGTTTCTGTTTAAAGATACCTGATTTAATACATAAACTCATTCCCAGTGACCTCCCGGCCGAAGGCTTTATAACCCACACCCCAGGCAGCATCCTGCTGGGGATGCCAGTTGAAAGCTGGTCACTAAGCGCAGCATAAAATGCAGAATGCAGCAGCATTAAACAGATGGTGAAAGGAACACTGGTGGGCAGCCCGAGAGAGCTGCCACAGCCAAGCATGGTCCTGGTCGGCCTCAGAGGGAGCCTGATTGGCTTTGCAGCAATGTGTGTCTGCCAGTGACCGTGAATGTGCCTCAGGGATTGATCTGGGGTTACAAATCAATCTTAGCAATTAGGCAAATTGGCATATACCAAATCCAAGAATAATGATGATCTGTCAAGTGTGTTTCCATCTGTACTGTACACACGATGATATCCCTGCTAACAACTGAGGAAACTGAGGCACAGAGAACCCAGCCACTTGCCCAGGTTACACAATTACTAAGCTAAAAAGCTGGCACTTGACCGGGCACGATGGCGCGTGCCTTTAATCGCAGCCTATGAAACAAAGTCGGGACTAGGAATCGCTTGAGTCCATGGGTTTAAGACCCGCCTGGAAGCCAGGCATGGTGGCTCGTACCTGTAAGCTTCAGCCTATGAAGTGGCTGGGGCTAGGGATCGCAGTTCGAGTCCCGCTCGGGGCAACACCAGAGACCTAGTCCCCAAAAAATAGCTGGGCGTGGTGGTGCATGCCTGTAATCCCACCTACCTGGGAAGCTGAGGCTGGGGATTGCTTGAGTCTGTGGTACCCCGGGCAACATGAGCCTGTGGTTCCACAGGCAAAAATAGCCAGACCTAGTCTCGAAAAAAAAAAAAGAAAAGAAAAGAAAAAAAAGACCCACCTGGGGCTACATAGCAAGACCTAATCTCAAAAAATAGCTGGGCGTGGTGGCGCACGCCTGTAATCCTAGCTACCTGGGAAGCTGAGGCTAGGGGTCGCTTGAGTCTGTGGCAATGTGAGCCTCTGGTTCCCCAGGCAAAATAGCGAGACCTAGTCTCAAAAACTAAATAAACAAACAAACAAACAAACAAACAAACAAATAAATAAATAAATAAATAAATGAATGAATAAATAAATGAATAAATAAATAAATAAAAAGCTGGCACTTGAAGCCAGAAGCCAGACTCAGCGGCCCGGCCCTCTGCCATTGCCATCCCTGACTTCCGGGTCAGATTTCACTGGAGAAGAGGATTCCAGAGTTTAAAAAAAGTGTGAAGAGTCTTGAGGGACTGTAACCCTGCTGTTATCCAAAGGGGCACAGCTTGCCCTGGAGAGTCTCAATCTGAGGAGAGAGGAGGGAGCGTAGCCCCAGGCCAGCATGGATAGGAGATAGATGCTCACCCAGGACCAGTGGGCCCCCAGGGTGGTCAGGGTGTCTGTGCTCACCTGGAGTGTGCAGTGCAGGACGGCCCCTCAGCATCCACCTATTACGCCCCCAGCTACCTCTACCCAGATGGGAGGCACCACAACCCAGACCTTACTGGACTCTGCCAGATGGAACCCCATCAGCACATCCACGTGTCAGAGGTAAGGCCTGGCCTATGACCCCATTGCTGCCTACTGCCAGAACCACCGCCTCCTCAGGGGCCCAGAGTGTCTGTGCTAGCTTGGGGGCTGTGTGACCTGAGTCGACCACTTGGCCTCTCTGAGCCTCAGTCCCTCTGCTGGGAAACCCGGCTCTGGCCTCTTAGTCCTGAGTGACCGTGGGGGTTAAACCAGGAAACTGCTGATGAGAGCATCACAGCAAGGAATGCCCTCGAACAGTCATCAGCCTCAGCCCTGTGCCAGCGTATCTGTATATATATGGGAACTCTGCGTATCAAACGCATCCTACAACAAGGGTCTGTGGAGGAGGCACCTGGACCCATGGCCTTGAACTTGACAGCGGGTGGGAGGATGACCTAGAGACCCTCTTCCTGTGGCCTGACTTGCACGCTAGTGGTTGATACTCTCCCTTCCTATTTCGTTTTCACTGCCAGGAGCAGCTGCTGCTCTACTGGGCCATGGACTCCACCTTCGAGCTCTGCAAGATCTGTGCTGAGAGTAACAAGGATGTGAAGATTGAGCCCTGTGGGCACCTGCTGTGCAGCCACTGCCTGGCTGCCTGGCAGGTAGGTCTCACCCCACCCTTCCTTCCCACCCTGTCTCCCCCTCCTTGTGGGCAAAGCCCTGAAGACTCCCCCCTTCGCCTCACTTATCAGCTGGGGAAACTGAGGTCCGGGAAGTTGCAGAGATCACTTGGAGACTCGCCATCTCTGTGTCACCCCTGCTTCTCTCTCTCCAGCTGCCTTGCTATTGGAAAATGCTCCTCTCCTCCCTCCCTAGGGGGTCTGGGGCTAATGACTTCACTTCTCTGAGCCTTATTCTCCTTCTCTAAAGAATGGGGTCCAGGATGGTCCCCCCTCAAGGGCGGATCCAGCCCAGGAAGCTCTCAGAAGCCCAGGAAGACAGGAGCCCCTCCCCCCTAAGGTGTAGGTCCTGACATTCATGTTTATTGGGAGGAAAATGTTTGACTGTGATTAGGAGCCATCCACATCAAAGACATCCATCTGGAATACAATCTTCCTGCCAGCAAAACAGCTAGATAAGGAGCCAGGCTGCCCTTACCCAAGACTTCCCTTTAGAAAACCCTGGGTGACCCAGATAACCTGAAGTGACCCCACTTTTCACACTCTTAATCCCATTCTGATGCTTTATCTTTGCCAGGAAAGAGTGAACCCACAAAACCCTACTCAGCCCCTAAATAAAGGCATCGCCTCAGCCCTCCCTCCCTCTGTGACCTCACCGTGAGTTCCACCAGAAGAGATTTGTTCTTCCAAGTTCCCTGAAGGCTGTCACTGAACTGTGTCCTGCCATTGTGCGAATCCCAAGACCTGGACTTGTAGCAGCGAACTTAATTCTCAACAACAAACCTGAACCCTATAAAATTTTTAACGCAATGTCAACAAAAAAAGGCCCCAAGGGCCCTTCCAGCCACAGCAGTGCCCAGGGGTAGCAGACAGACTCGATATTTCTAGTTCAGGCTTTGCAGAACCTGGTGCCCATTTTTATACCCCCCACCTGAGCCTGTCCTCCCCCTCCCTGTCCTGCACCTCCCACACCTCCCGCTCTCCAGGGTGCCTTTCAGTCTTTCCATTCCCCTCCCACTCTGTCATTCCCACCTCACTTTCTGGGAGAGAAAGGTCTCTAGAGGTTACAGGACCTGGTGGAGGCAGGGAGCCCCTGACTGCTCTCTCCCACCTCCCCCAGCTCTCCTACAACCACACCTGCCCCTTCTGCCGCTGTGAGATCAAGGGCCAAGGGCCCGTGAGTATCCACCACTTCCAGGGCTGGTCAGCAAATGCCAGGGCCACTGCTGGAGACCTGGGGGACAGCAGTGACCAGGAAGATGGAGAGATGGAACTGGAGCAGGTAAGCAGGGCCAAACAGGAGCTTGGACTCCTGGGTCTGCGGGGGCTGGGGAGGGGGGGACGCGGGTCCTAGACTCCTGGACTTTTGAGTCTAAGAGTGGAATCTGGGGAACTGGGCCCCTGGATCTGAAGGGGGAAGGGGGCCTGGACTCCTGGGTCTGAGAGAGGAGGGATTGGGATCTGGTATTTTGTTCTAAGGCAGGAGGGGAGGAAAGGATTCTGGAATCCTTGGGGTCCCTAAGGGTCTGGGGCCTTCTGCCAGAACCCTTCTGAGGTTTAGGGCTTTTTCTTGTTCTCATTCTATCTCCAAGTCTAGAACAATCCCTGACTCACCACCCGACCCCTAACCTCTGTCTCTCCTAGGTGACCCCCACAGCACCTCCTCTCCCACCTCGTCTAGATGTGTCCCCTGGGAAACCCAGAGTTAAAGCCTCACTGAAGGTGGTAAGTCAGTGAGCTGTCTGAGGTCAGTGGCTCTGGTCTCCTTCAGACCAGGGTCCCTGGTCTGCCAGGGGCTCATTGTTTTTTGGTTTTTTTTTTTTGAGACTAGGTCTTAATATTTTTGCCGGTGGAACCGCAGGCTCTCATTGCCCGGGGTACCACAGATTCAAGCAATCCCCAGCCTCAGCTTCCCAGGTAGCTGGGATTACAGGCGCGTGCTACCACGCCCAGCTATTTTTTTGGAACTAGGTCTCACTACCGGCCCCAGGCGAGACTCGAACCGCGATCCCTAGCCCCAGCCGCTTCATAGGCTGAAGCTTACAGGCATGAGCCACCATGCCCGGCCTGCTCATTCTTAACACTTAAGACTTGCAATCAGGCATCCACCACCTTTGTGGCCGCTTCTTTTTTCTTCTTCCTTCCTCACTGGCTGCTTTGATATCCCAGCATCCCACATGTACTACTGCAGGACCTTTGCATTACCCCAGGACCTACTCCCTCACCTAGATCTCCTTTCCAGACTCACCATTTCATTCTCTCCTCTAAAAGGTCTTCCCTGGTACTGAAGTGAAAATAGTCCCCCATCCCTACAGTGTCTGGCCCCCTGCATCTTCCTGGTCGTCACTCCCTGGCAGAGGGTGTGCATTCAGTTACCTGTCCCCATCAATAGGTAGTAGGCCTCCGGAAGACCCTCTTCTCTGGTCCGCCCCTAGAGTCTAGGACAGTGCCTGACGTGCAGTAAGTGTTTAAGAAATAAGTGTTGGGTGAGTCAATTCAAGTGAGCCTTCCCAGCAGCCATGGCATCCAAAATCCCTTCCCTCCTTTTCTGAAAGAAAAAAAGCCCAGAGAGGCGACCAGCTCCCCAAATCCAAGAGCCTGAGAAAGGACCTTGACGACCACTCCCAAGTCATCTACTGATTTTCTAAGTGGACTTTCTCCTCCCCTGCCCGCCCCCACATCCTCTGGCAGCTTGCTCGTTGCTCACTTGCTGCTCGGGAGGGGCCTTCTCTGCTGGTCTGGGCTGAGCCCAATCGATATAGGGCTGTCTTCAAACAAACAGCTCAGTAAGTCCGGGAACATTATTCCACCACAGCAAACAAGAGAACCAGCAGGAGGGGGGTGGCGGTGACACCAGCCAGGGAAGCTAAAAACAGATCCCGACCTGCAGCCAAAAGCAAATGGGAACATTAGGCGGCACTCAGCCGGCTCCCGAGGGCCGTGGGGGGACAAGCCAGAGGGCCGCCAGCTCGCACCTTCGCCTGCCTGTGCCCTCGGCCTGTCAGGCGCCCCTCTCCTCCCTGAACCCTTCCTACTTCAATCCTGATCAATGCCGGTGCCCTCAGCCTTCACACCTGTCGAGGCTCAGGTTTCCACCATGTAGGCACTGGTGGGCCTTATAATCCTGACTGCGTACCTGGTGCCGCCTTTGAACCTATTCTCATTGCCCCATGAGGCAGGCCCCCTGGGGTCCCCATAATGTAGCAGGGACCCCTGAGTACAAAGATTAGAAGGTTGCCTGGCTAATAGGGGTCTCTGTCACCCGCCTCCACACCCTTCATGGGCCTCAATTCCCTTTTATGTGAGATGGGGGTGTGGGCAGGCCCTGCCTCGTGGGGCTGCCCCATGCAACCAGACAAGCGAGGCTGGTTTCCTGGTGGCACTGTGGCTGTGACTGCACCTCTGGCCCAGGAGTCTCCCTAGGCTGCTCTCTGACCGAGAAGCCTACCCTAGGGGGTGACATCACCACCAGGGGACCCTGGCACCTGGTCTTGTCCATCTTCCATGTCTCCATGGAGAATGGGGACCAGTGTGGCATGATATCATCAAACCCTTGGTTTGATGATATCAGCAAGATTGGTTTACAGAGTCAGATGCCCCCCGAGAACTCTCAGAAGTCCCTAAGATCCAAGAATTCAAGTTCAGGTCTTCTCTATCAGCCGGCCTCTCCACTGACCCCTAAGGTCTGGGGATCTACCCTCTCCCTGGCTCTCCAACCTCTGCCCATCCCACCCCCTCCTTTCAGCAGCAACCTATGTCTGCTGGTCTTGAACTAGCCAGCAAGCCCACTGCCCACCACTCAGCTCCCAGTTTCTGCCCACATTCTTTTTTTTTTTTTTTGAGATTAGATTTCCATATGTTGCCCAGGGTAGTCCTGAACCTGCAACTCAAGTGATCCCTAGCCTCAGCCTCCCAGGTAGCTTGGATTACAGGTGCGTGCCACCATGCCTGGCTATTTTTTCAGAGACTAGGTCTCGCTGTGTTGCCCTGGGGAGTCTCGGACCCGTAGACTCAAGGGATCCCTAGCCTCAGCCTCCCAGTACTGGGATTATAGGTGTACGCTACCACACCTGACTGTCCACATCCTTTTTGTGCTCTGGCTTCTCAGCTTAGTTGTTCCCTCCTCCAAGAGTGTTACCCTTGTGTTTAGTCTCACACACACACACACACACACACACACACATGCATGCATGCATGCACTCCCAATTTCAGTTCTCAGAAGGATGCCTGTCTCTAGGGTGTGTCCTTGTCTTGCATTTGTCTTGCACAGTTCATGTCAAGGTCTTTTCCAGTCAGTGTAGCAGCTCCCTGGGACAGAGTTGTCTCTGCTTCACAACTCTCTCCTCAGAGCCCGGAATAGTACCTAACACGCTACTCACATGCAAGAATGTTTCTGGATAAATGAGTGGATGAATGAATTGGTGAGTGATTGGATGGACAAATGGACAGACAGCTGGATTGGTGGACCATTAGGTAGATGGGTAAGTGAATGGATGGATGGATAGATGAATGGATGGGTGGGTAGGTGGATGAATGGATGGATGGAGATAATGGAGATGATGGAGAGATGATGAATGGATAGGTGGGTGATGAATAGGTAGGTGAATGGGTGAAAGGGTAGGTGAATGGATGGACAAATTAAAACTTCTCACTCAAGCCAGAGATGCTAAGTGCAAAGCATGAGTGGGCATGAGATGTTATGCCCCCTACCCACTTCTATCAGGGACTGTGAAATGTGAAACTACACCACTAATATGATATTCTCCCTCTCCTTTGCTCCAGGCACCTCTGGCCCTCCCCAGACTTCGGGCCCCTTTGGCCTTGCCAAGAATGAAGACTGTGGCCACAGCCCCATGGACAATCACCTCCAGCCCCCAGGCCAGGAAGGGAGCCAGAGAGTAAGTGGAGAAGACAGCTGGGGTCTAGACCTCCTGGCTCTGAGGGAAGAGGGAGTAAACATGGAAGAAAAACACAGGTCCTGGGAAATAAATGGCCTCCCCCTAACTCTCCCCATTGCAGAAACTCCTAAAGGGAAAGTTGCCCCTCCAGCTACCCCGAGGGGCCATCATTTCTGCCTGGACCCAGAGGCCAGGTAAGATCCTGGCCCATCCAGGTTCCCTTTCTGGGAATGGCCATTCCCCCCCCCCCCCTTGCCCCATCTCACCTGTGTCCTTGCTCTCTAAACCACCTCTCTTTCCTCTTCACAGGCATCTTGAGATGTGCCATTAAAGGGCATCCCAGGGGCTGGAAGGGGTCTGAAGCAGAAATAAACTGCCAAGCATGGTCTGTCTCTGGTATGTGGGGCAAGTGCAGGGCCACCAGGGGGAGCCAGGCATTAGCATGCAGTCCCTGAGGCCTGATCCCCACCTGGTTAACCCAGGGACCCCAGGCCAGAGAGCCCAGAGTCCTAGTCCCAGAATCCTGTCCCCCAGACTCTCACACTCAAAGCCCCATCCTCATCACTTGGGAACCCAGAGTTCCAAGTTCTAAGAATCTGGCACCTGATGCATATGTCCCATCGTGGCAAAAAAAAAAAAAAAAAAAAAAGCCTGGACCCACATGCAGCTATCTAAGTTCTAATCCCTAGTCAAAGGGTCCCCACATTTCCTTAAGTGTGAAACACCCAGTTTTACCACAACTTGCTCTCGTCCCACTCTTTCCCCTTTGCTTCTCTTTGGATTCTTTCTCCCAGAGTAACTGACTTCTGGTCCTAATCAAGCTGGGGAAGTGTCTTCCCACTTCATCCTAATTCTAGAAGGACCCAGGCCTCCCTCCACCTATATTTTAACCAGCTGACAGCCCCTGTGCCCCTTCCCTGTGCCAGGTCTGTGATTATGGCCACTGCTCTCCTGTCTCCCTCCTGGGAAGGACACAGACCTGTCCCCAGACAGTGGTAACCCAGAGTGGACAGAACTGGGATGGGGAACCCAGGGGGTTGCAGGAACCCAGAACCTGCAGCTGACCCAGTCTCGGAGACCAGGAAGGGCTTCCAGGAAGAGGAAGCACCCCAGCTGAGCCTGAAAAGATGAGTGAAAGATATTCCAGTGTAAAAGGAGCTTGGAAGCATGAGCCAGAGACTGAGTTCCCAGCAAAAGAAGCCACAACTGGGGCCGAAAGGGAATTGATGGAGAGGGTTTGGGATCACTCACTGAATCCCAGGGGTGATTAGAGAATCAGGACTGTAAAATGATCAAGAACGCTGGCAGCTGGCCTGCCACTGTAGCCCAGTCACGATCACACCACAGAACCGGTCTGATGAGAATACTCCAGCGCTCCGATGACCACCAGACACTCATCATCTTCCTGCCTCTGCTGCTCCAGAAACAGGCTGTGTCAGCTCACTCGTACTCAGACAAATCTCACCAAAATGTACCAGCAAACAACAGCAGTTATGTTGTTATCTCTCACAGCTGTGGGGGAATAGGGGATTCTGGCTCAGGATGCAGTCAGGCAGTGTCATCTGTTGGTGTCTGGAGCAGAGAACAGACATCCCTCTGCAGTCTCAGACCTCCACAGGTGGTTGGGCTTCCCCACAGAATGGCGGCCTCATCCTCATCAGACTGCTTAGCTTCAGGGAAGATGCCCCAGTGATCCAAGCCCAAGCCACAGAGCTTTTTCTACCTGATCTTGGGAATCGTCAGTGTCATGTCTATGACATTCTGTGGATTGCAAGTCACCAAACCCCAAAGATTTAAGAGCAGATCCCACATCATGGTAGAAGGAGTGTCAAGATCAGATTGAATGAAGGGTGAGATTCTGTGAGAGACATCTCTGGGAAACAGAATGTGTCTCAGGGTCACAGGGAGAATAGGTTACCTTATCTCTGCCATTATTAGCCCTGGTTGTCTGTCCACCCACCCACCCATCCATTTTGTCTATCTGCTCCCTGTCTACTTGCTCATTCATTCACCATTCACTCACCCACTCATCTATCCATTCACCTTCCACCTGTCAACCCATTTATCCATCCAGTATAGCAAGATTTGACAGGTTAGATCACCTTAGCACCCACCTGCACCTTGTAGATTTCAATAGAGGGCTTTCAGACAGCAGAAATTTTGCTAAATATGAGAAGAGGTGCTACTCAAACCTCCCCCCCCCAGTATGATCTCTATATTCCAGCCCTTTGAAAACTCATATTACTATGTCTGTACTTTTGTACATATTACTTTTGTCTGTACCTTCATTGTCATATTACTTTGTCTGTACCTTCATTCTCCCCCAAAATTTTCTTCTAAATTCTCCCTGCAAATAAATAAATTCTCCCTGTACAACTATGTCCTTGCTAAAACAAAAAATGCATTCAACAGACAGAACCCCAAAGATTACACAAACTGCCAATAGTTAAATTTTCCCAGGTACAAGTGGCAAGTATTGGGGAACAGCCAATTTCTCTGAAAATTTGTCAGAAGCTGCGATTGAGTCTTAAAATTCGCCATCCCACACTGTCTGCAAAGTGGCAGGACAAAGGTAGAGGAGAGGTGAGTACATTAAAAAAAAAAAAAAATGAGTCCACACGCATGAGATAGCAAGGAGAAAAGTATAGATGATTGCTTTTCACTTGGCACTTCCTTTTACTTGGTTCCTCTAGCCACACACTGCTCTATGCACTGAAGAGACCTAGCTGAACAAAATTACCAAGACCCTATGTTCTGCGCAAGACAAAAAAAAAAAGGTGAAGGTGAAATAGGTGGCAGTAACAAGGGCTCTGGGAATGCCATGAGAGAGAGAGAGAGAGAGAGAGAGAGAGAGAGAGAGAGAGAGAGAGAGAGAGAGAGAGAGCGCGCATAAAAGGTGCTGCGTACCAGAAGTTATACAGATGGTCAAGGGAAGCTCTTTGATGAATGGATGCTGGGGGTTGACACCTGGATGGAGGTGCAGTAAGTGATGAAACAAGTTGGGGGAAAAGCAAGTGCAAAGGTCCTGAGGGTGCAACAGCACAGTAGCACGGAGGCCAAGATGACAAGAGTAGAGTCAGGAGGGAAAGGAAACGGAAGATGGGGTCAGGAAGGTGACGAGGATCAGATGGGGGACCTGTGAGTCATGGAGAAGACTTTCACTTTTACTCAGGAGTCAGAGGAGCCAGGGAGGATCCTGTGCATCAGAGTGACCTGAACTGACTCACATTTTAATAGGATCCCTCTGACTGTTTTGTGGGAATAAATTGTAGGGGGCAAGGGCAGGGATGTCACAGTACTAGTTTCTGCAAGTCTACAGGGACCATGGCTGGTATTTATGACTTCTTCCACACTCCCACACAGTTGCACAGTCCTCTCACCTCTGCTGCTTGGGATCTTAAGGAAGGCTGAAGAGGGCACTTCAGGGGTCCAGCCCAAGCAGAGGGCCAGAAGAGCCGGGGAGTATGGGGGGGCATGTCCCAGTGTGTGAGCTTGTCAAGGAGCTTGATCACTTTTGTCCGTGAGTGGGGTGAGGTCCCTGTCCTGCGATGAACCAGTCTGGGTGGGCTGTCACACTGTGCCATGGGCTCCTGGGCCTGAGCCTCGCACCTTCTCTGAGTGACTCTTACTGTGTCTGGCCTTGTGCTGGGGGTGCAGCAGTGATGAAGGTGCCCCGGGCCTGCGGGGGCAACAGCCATCCCCAGGCAGGGCCAATGCAGAGCAGACAGAGCCCCAGTAGGGAAGTGAAGGGGAGGTACCCAACCTAGCCAGGGGCCTTTGGAGTAAAACAGTTGCTCTGCTCCCCAGAGTCAGCTGTGGTGTGGTAACTTGGCCATCCTGGCCAACAGGTCCCCAGCCGAACGGAAATACAAGACTTTCTTCTGTGGCTCATGGCAAAGTCCAGTCTCAGCAGTGAACCCCAGTCTAATCCCAGGGCTGGGGAATCTCCCCCAGCTCCACCAGCCATTCTGATCAGTGTCTAGGGCCCTGACATCTCCCTTCCTCCCTGCCCTCCCAGGCTTTTGAAGAGCCTGGGCAGTCAGATCTGTGACCCTTCCTTCTGACCCCTAACCAGTCTCCTCCTCCTCCCCTCAGGTGCCCTGGCCTCCTCCCCTCCCCCACTCACCTGCTCCTGCCAGCCCCATCTCCTCCCCTTCCCCCCACCAAGGTTGGGAGGGAGCAAGGGGAGAGGGAAGGAAGGAGGGGGGTGGCATTCCTAGGATTCCCTGGATGGGGGGAAGAAAGGGAGGGCCCTACAGAGGAGTGCCAAGGAAAGAGCACCCGGTAGCCCCCCATCCTCACAGACACCAGGGTAGAACTGGGGTTTGAAGCCCATTAGAGAGAAGAGATTGAACCATGGGTTCCAGGCCACTGGGCAGGCAGGAAGGCAACTGGGACCCCTGGCCGCAGGAAAGCGCTTCACAGGACAGAGCAGGAGAGGCTTTCCAGGCCACTGGGCAGGCACTGAGGTGGCCGCAGCCACTCCTTACTGGGTGCACTGAAAGACCCAACCCAGCCTCTGCTCAGAATCCACTCCACTGATTTCTCTCAGGGAAGCTAACCCAGTCACTGGTCAGACTGGTGACCACTGGTTGTACTGGAATAGGTCAGAGCAAGACACCGGTCAAGCTGGCAGGTCCGAGTTACATGGGGAGAGGCCAGGCAAGGCCACAGGTCGGAGGGGGCCTCTGGGTAAGGGGGCAGTGGAAGCGGCAAATCCCCACTACTGGCCACAGTGGGCATCGTCCCCAGCCTCACGGGCCCTGGTCAGAGTGACAGCAGCCCAGCCAGCCGTAGCTGTCCAGTGAGGTTGCAGCTCAAGACACCGGCCGGACTGGTCAGTCTGGCCAACCTGTGCCCTGCCGGCTCTGATGGGCCGGAGCCCGGCAGCGCAGGCTGAGGCACAGGCAGCAGCCCTGCTCTCGGAGTGCTGGGAGGTCTGCCGGGCAGTGGGAGGTCCTGGCTCCGTGCCCAGTTTAGGGGGACGAGGGGGGCCGGGAGGGCGGGGCCGGGCAGGGCGGGGCGGCGGTGGGCGGGGCCTCCTTCGTGTCCCGCGGTCGCGCCACAGCCAGGCTCAGTCAGAGCCGCCGCCGCCGCGAACATGGAGCCCCCGGGCGCCCGCACGGGGACGCGCCTGGCCGCACGGCTGCTGGTGCTCGCGCTGCTGCTGGGGGCGCACCCAGGTAAGGCCCGGGCTGAGAGCAGGGCGTGACCCGGGCCGGCCTCGGGGAACCCCGAGAAGGGAAGGAAAGGGGGCGTTCAGCTACCCCCGGGAATCAAAACCTGGGGACCCCAGGAAGGAGGGTTCCAGGGCACCCCTTCCAATGCGAGTCAGGGCACAATTTGGCATAGAAGTTGGAATTACCACAGCAGAGAAAACTACTTAAGAACCCAGTCCCTTCCTCACTGGGGACCCAGAAATGCAGGTTCTCAGATCCTAGAGTCTGGGTGCCCCCTCCCCTGCTTGCTCAAACCCAGGGGTTCAGGCCTCCAGTGGACCCAAGACTGGAGGACCCAAGACTGAAACCCGGGGGGGGGGTCCCCTTTCAAAGGCTCTCAAGTTTTGTGAGGGTCAGGGATTCCATGGCCAGAAGTCAGCCACAGCCATCTGAGGTTGCCCCCCCAGTTCTGATGGAATCCCCATACTAGGAAGAGTTTACCCTTATCAGAAGGGCTGCAGTGCTGGCTCCCGCAGCCACTGTGAAACAAAGTGTTTCCAAGTGACAGTGCCCCCTTCCTGGGCCCCTGATAACGCCACACCACACATCTGCGTGGTGGTGGCTGGGTGGAAGCCCAAGCCTGGCAGTCCAGGGCCAGAAAGATGAGAGGGATCCGGAAAAAGGGGAGATCGCTCGGTCTTGCCACCTGCCGCTCAGACCAAGCACCCAGCTCTAGCCTGGTCCCTGTGCCCCCTCCCAAGGGAGCAACCCAGCCAGAGGTAGGTGCCTGGGAACCCAGGCCTCTGGCACAAGCATGGCAAATAGTGGGTCCCTAGGGGCAGGGCTGGGCCAGGCTGGGTGGGGAAGGGAAGGGAGGTTCTAAGCACTGAGAGCTGGTGCCAGAATACCAGCCTGGAGGGTATGAGAGTGTGGTTTCTCCCATAAGAACAGCTCCATCTGCCAGGATCCTGGGCTGAAGAGAGGTTCCCACCTAGAGGCCCAGAACCCGGGAGGCCGGGGGCCCAGTGACTCCTCCCTCAGAACCAGGATCAGGACCTCAGTCCTGTCCTGTTCCTGGAGAAAGCTTACCCTGGCCCTATTAAAGAGACTGGGGGCCATGGGGCAGGTAGGGAGCTCTGATGGGGCAGGTAGGGGGCTCTGGTGAGGCAGGTAGGGGGCTCTGGCGCCAGGTGGGGCAGGTCTGAGCCAGCCTGTCCCTCCCACATTCCTGAAACCTGCCCAGCCCTGTCCCCCCTCACCACCCCCACACACCCATCCTGCCTGAGCTCCCGGCCCAGCCGCAGCCTACACCTCAGCCCCAGCCCCCCTCCCCCCATTCGTGAGGGAGAGCCCCAGGGCTGAGAGATGGAGACTCAGGGTGACAGGTCAGAGAGACACAGGGAGAGGCAGAGACAGTGGAACTAAGACCCAGGGTAAGAGACACACATGGGGCGATGGAGAGAGCCCGGTACCCCCTCGCTGTGTCAGGCCCTGGGTGGCGGACTGCAGGCAAAGAGACAAGCCCTCGCCCTGCCCTGGAGAGGCATCTGGACTGCTGGAAAAAGCAAGGAAAAGTGATTTTATCCCAGGAGGTCTGAGTGGAGGCCACCAGAGACTTGTATGGCCCAGGGGAGGAAGCCTTAATTCTGGAAGCAGGAGAGAGTGGAGGGAAATGCTGTGGGGGTCAGAGGTGCAGAGATGAGAGATCTAGGGAGAGAGATGCTGAGTCCAGGGAGGAGGCGTTTGGAGAGCTGTGGGGGCAGGGGTGGGGGGGAGAGTTGGGAGCCAGGACCCCTGGGACTGGGGGAAGAGCATTTAGGGGTCTACACTCCTGGGTTTAGAGGGGAGGGGCTGGAGGATGGACTCCTGGGGCTGAGGGAGGGGGGCTCTTTCTGGAAGGTTCTCCCTATTGATGCTTGGTGAAGAGAGCTCAGTTGCTCTCCCCTAGGTACGCAGGCTGAGTTGCGCATATCTGTGCCCTCTCTGGTGGAAGTGATGAGAGGGAACCCAGTCAGCCTGAATTGTACCCCCGTGGACACCCTTGACCATTTTGTGCTGGAGTGGTTCCTGGTGAGTGCTGGGGCTGGTGACCGGAGGGTGCAGGAGGACTGGAAATCAGGGCGCAGACATTCATTCCTTGTCAGACCCCGAAGACCCCTAAAAGTTCTGCCAGGCTGCCCTCCCATTTTACAGAGGGCGAAGCTGAGCCCCAGGCAGGGCAAGGGACTTCTCCAGAGGGTGCCTGATGCTCGGGCAACCCTGAGACCAGAGTGAAGAGATCCCCCTTCTGTGGCCTTGGGGCTCCCAAGAGAGAGTTTGCCAGAGATGCGGGGCCGGACTGAAGAGAAGCAACAGAGATAGGCTGGACAGGAGAGGTAGAGAGGTGGGGACCAGGGAGATGGGGGGCGAGGGTGCAGGGGCCAGAGGCAGCACTCACAGAAGAGCAAAAAGAAGAGGGGCAGAGAAGGGTGGGTGGCCACCAAGCTGAGGCTCTCCCTCCCACAGCCCGACCGCGCTGGGGCCCGCCACCTCCTGGCATCCGCCGAGCTGCAGGGCTCCCGGTTCCAGAACAAAGTGCACGACTCCAGGGGCCGCAGCCCCCCCTACCAGCTGAACACCCAGGGGCACCTGTTGCTGGCCGAGGCCCAGGTGGGCGACGAGCAAGACTATGTGTGCGTGTTGAAGGCCGGGGCTGCGGGCACGGCAGAGGCCACCGTCAGGCTCCACGTGTTCAGTGAGTGTCCCGACCCCCCTCCATGAAGGGTCACGCAGGTGGGAGCCCAGAGAAGGGGCTCCCGACTGTGGTGTTTCTCCCATAGCCAAACCAGAGGCCACCGAGGTCATCCCCAACAAAGGAACACTGTCTGTGATGGAGGAGTTTGCCCAGGAGGTATCTGGGGCCCTGCCTAGATTTCTGGGTTCAGTGGGAGTGGGGTAGCCGGGACCCCAGGGTGGTGAAGGAGGAGGGGCAAGGCCGCCAGACTAGTGTATCGGAGTGGGGACAAGTACCAAAGGAAGAGGCGGGGCCCATTCAGCATCCAGGGCTGCCTTTGTGTCCCCCTCAGATTGCCACCTGCACCAGCCTCAATGGGAACCCGCTTCCCCAGATCACATGGTACAGGAACGGGCAGCTCCTGGAGGTGCCAATGGAAGTGAACTCAGGTGAGTAGCACGGGAGCCCAGCTGGATGTGGAGTGGTGAGGCAGAGGCTGGCGGCTGGCTGACACCCTGCCTGATCCCCCAGAGGGCTACACAACCAGCCGCACTGTCCGGGAGGCCTCTGGCCTGCAGTCTCTCACCAGCACCCTCTACCTGCGGCTGCAGAAGGCTGACCGGGACTCCAGCTTCCACTGCTCTGCACATTACAAGCTGCCCAACGGCCAGGACGGCCGCCTGGACAGCAAACCCTTCCACCTCACCCTGCACTGTGAGTTCATGCCCACTCTGACCTCCTGACCTTGGACCCCACATGTCTGAGGCTTGACCCTCCAGGTCCACTGGTATCTGGATCATACTTCTCTTGACCCACCCCCCATCCCCCCACATGGGATCATGGGTGCTGGCCACCACCTCTGACCTTTATCCTCAGCTAGTGGCACGTGCCCTCTCCTGACTTCTGTCTCCCCTGTAGCACCCTGAATCCAATAGAGTTTCACATTCTCACACTGAATTGGCTCCCCAAATCTCACACTGACCAATTACCCACCCTGACCTCTGACCTTTGACCTGTATGATTGGCTTACCACAACTTCTGACCTCTTCCATTCTCAGAATAAGTGTGAACCTGAGCCTTGACACCTCCAACCTCTAACCTGTGACCGCTCTCCCTTAATCCAACCCTGTCTTTGCCCATGACCTGCCCTGGTCCTGACCCCCATCACGGCTGCCCTGACTTGCCCCTTCCGCCTGCCCCTAGATCCCACGGAGCACGTGCAGTTCTGGGTGGGCAGCCCGGCCACCACGGAGGGCTGGGTGCGCGAGGGGGACCCTGTCCAGCTCTTCTGCCGGGGGGACGGCAGCCCCAGTCTGGAGTACACGTTTTTCCGTCTTCAGGTGACCCACCCCTAGTCCCTGACCTCTGTGATGTCCACACCTTCATCAACTTGTGACCTTTGACTTGGGTGGCCCCCACTTAGCCAGGCACCTGACCATAGGCCAAGGAACTAACCCCGTCTCTGAGCCCGGGTTTGAAGGAATCCTGACGTAGCCCAGTACCTGACTTGGGGGACCCCCGACTGAACAGGGACTGTGACCCCTTATTTAAGTGGACTCTGAATTAGTGTGCTGAATTAGTGACCCCTGACCAGTCAAGATGCCCATCTTTCACCCTTGACCTGGCCTGAGCCCCCCACTCTGGGTCCTGAACTGGGTTCCTCACCCCTGGCCATCCAGGACAAGCAGGAAAATGTGTTGAAATCAAGCCTTGACGGGAACCTGACCCTGGAGAGGGTGCAGCGGGGCCACAGCGGGACGTATGGCTGCAGGGTGGAGGACTACGACGCAGCAGATGACGCGGAGCTATCCCGGACTCTGGAGCTGCGCGTGGCCTGTGAGAGCCCTGGGCTGGTGGGAGGGGGCCCCGCACAAGCAGCCTCCTCACCCTCACCCCCACCTCACAACCCTGTCATCCCAAAGATTCTGCCTTCAACTCTTTTTCTAGTTCCATACCTTTCATGCCCCCAGATCCCTGTCCTTGCTCCATACAGTCTCCCCTAAGAGGTAACCCGGAAGTTTGGCCTTTCAAAAGGACACATTTGACCTTTCCCTGCTCAGAACCTGCTATGGCTTCCTAGTGACCTCCAGAGGAAGCCCTCATGACTCACTACAGCCTGACTAGCTTCACCTTTGGCTGGCTTTTCTCCCTGCCAACACATTCCTCTCATCACACCCCAAGCTCCCCTCCTCATTCCTACCTTAACTCCCCGTCTTCTCCACCAAGCTCTTGGCCCACTCTTCTAAGAAGCCTCTCGGTGTACTGAGCTTCTCAGTGGTGTCTCCTCCACCCCAGTCCTGGCAAAGAGTTTCTTTCTCCACCCTCCTCACCCCTTTCTTCCTGGACCAGCCCCCTATGCCAGATCTTGGGGACACATCTGTGAATAAGACATCCCAGTCCCCACCTTCCCAGAGTCCCTGGTTCAGTGGGGAGACAGATGGGAAAACTAAAGAAGACACTTTGAGGTTGGGCACGGTGGCTCGTGCCTGTAAACTTCAGCCTACGAAGCAGCCGGAGCTAGGGATCGCGGTTCGAGTCCCACCTGAGGCACGTAGCGAGACCTAGTTCCAAAAAAATAGCTGGGCGTGGTGGCGTGCACCTATAATCCTGGCTACCTGGGAAGCTGGGGATGGGGATTGCTGGAGTCTGTGGTACCCCGGGCAACAAGAGCCTGCGATTCCACGGGCAAAAATGGCGAGACCTAATCTCAAAAAAAAAAAAAAAAAAAAAGACACTTTGAGGCACTAACGCAGTGATAGGATAAGGAATTGGCCAGACCAGTGGGGATTAGTCTAGATTGGGGGTGTTGCAGGCTGTGTCCCTAGGACATTGGCAAGCAGGAATGTTTATGGGGAGTTCTATGGGATTGAGATCGACTGGGAGTCTACTGGGAGTGAAGGAGACAGGATCAGGCAATGGGAGAAGCTGGGATGCAGTCTAAGCAAGGCCTTGAGGACCCCCCCCAATACACACACACACACACGGCGTATGGGAGCCAGCATGGCATCAGCTAGAGTGAGGGGGACCAGGTTTATACCCTCCACATCATTCAGTCATGGGATGTAGGCTGCCTGGGGAAGGGGACATGACCTTGAGCAAGGGGTTCTCCACAGCTGAGGCAGTTCCCAGAAGACCGACAGCTGAAGTCACAGCTGACACTCTTCTCAACAGCTGGGAAGAAAATCCTTCAGCACTGAAGGGGCACACTGACAGACCACAGCAGGGGAACAGAGAGGCCTCTGCGAAGGGGACATTTGAGTAAAAAATGAAAGAATAGAATCAGAAATTCACGGAGACAGAAGAAGAACATTCCAAGCAGCAGGAACAGCAGGTGCAAAGGCCCTGAGGCAGGCCCAAGTAGGCAGATGGGAGTGAAATTGTCAGAGAGCAGGAATTTAGGGGGCAACAAGGGAGGGTGGAAGTTTAGGTCAAAGAAGAATCTGAAGAAGACCAAGCAGGGTCTTTTAGCTTCCTTGACAAATTTGGCCTAGTTTCCCAGGGTACTGGGGAGCCACTGTAGGATTTTCAAGTAGAGGAGAGAGCCAGAAGACTGGCGACTCAGCAGAGGATAGGAAAAAAATCCTGTTCTGCAAGGAGACCAGTGTCTCCGTGTCTGCCCTGTTAAGGCAGTTGAACTTGGAGCCCAAAGACAGAACTGGAAGGATCCACTTAAGTGGCAGATCCAACAAAGATTCAATGGAAGAACTGAAGTGTGTGTGTGGAGGGGGTGGTAAGAAGTTGGGCTTGAATGGAGGGCTTGGGTGGTAATCCCAGGAGGAACACCTTATGTCTCCAGAGTTGTCTGTTCACCCGGGGCCCAGATGTTAGCTCTAGATGAGAGGGCCAGAGGCAGACTTGCGTTCTGAAGTTAGATCTGGGCTTGTGTCTGCAAAGACGGGAGAATAAGGAACACACAGCATCCCCTGCTTATGATGGTCCCTTCACGCCTGCACCCCCCGCAGCCCTGGAGAGCCCCTGAGCGAGCAGGGGAGGATCTGGGGAAGGTGACAATCTGTCCCCCCCCCAGACCTGGACCCCCTAGAGCTCAGCACCGGGGAGGAACTTTCTTTGCCCCTGGGCAGCAGCACCACCGCCAACTGCTCCGTGCGAGGACTGCCCACCCCTGCCTTCCGCTGGACCAAGGTGAGAGGGATAGCAGTCCCCCAGCCCTGGACACCCCCCCTTCCATCACCCTCTCCCCTTCTCTCATGGCCCGGCCTCCTCTTCCTCTCCCCTCTCCAGGACTCTGTACCCCTGGGGAATGACCCCATACTCTCACTCAGTGGCATCACCTTCGACTCTGCTGGCATCTATATATGTGAGGCCTCCATGCCTAAGGTCCCTCTCCTCAGCCGCACCCAGAGTTTCAAGCTGCTGGTCCAAGGTTTGGCCATGGGGGCGCACTTGTTAGGGTGGGTGGAAGTAGAGGGCCTGGATGAGGTACAGGTTCATGGGTCTATGGCTAGCTCCGGGGCTTTCTGCTCTGTTCGTTTCCACCCCTCTCCCCCATCTTAGCTCCCATCCCATCGCACCACCCACAGGGCCCCCTGAGCTGAGGCCAGAGGAGACTCAGCCCCGGGCAGAGGGCAGCTGGAGGGAAGGAGATGAGGTCACGCTGATCTGCTCTGCCCGTGGCTACCCGGAGCCCAAACTCAGCTGGAGTCAACTAGGTGGCAGTGTAAGGATCCCGCCTTCCCATCCCAGGCCTTCCCGAGTCCCTGTGGGGGGACCCTGACCCCTCATGGGCACCAGCGTTGCGTCCCTGCTCCTGCTTCCCCAGGAGCTAGATGGTGTCACCTCTCCCTCACCCCCAGTCCCCGGTGCACCATGCCTGGCCTGACCCAAGCCCCCACAGCCAGCAGAGCCAGCCCCTGGGGAGCAGGGCTGGGTGAGCAGCTCCCTGACCCTGAAGGTCACCAGCGCCCTGAGCCAGGACGGCGTGTCCTGTGAGGCCTCCAACCCCTACGGGAACACGCAGCATGTCTTCCACTTCGGCACCGGTGAGTGTGTGTGGCATGGGGCCGGCGTGGGCGCGGGAGCCCGCTGACCTCACCCTCCTCTTGTCTGCTCACAGTGGCGCCCCAGTCGGCGCAGGCCGGGGTGGCTGTCTTGGCCGTGGCCGTCAGTGTGGGCCTCCTGCTCCTTGTCATCGCTGCCTTCTACTGCATGAGACGCAAGGGCCGTCCAGGGTGCTGCCGGAAGGGGGAGAAGGGGGCCCAGTGAGTGACCCTCACCCCAACCCCAAATCCATCACCAGTGAAATGCAATCCCACCTCCAACCTCAAACTCTTCCCCATGATAACCCCAACTCATCACCCACACCAAACCCAACTTAACGCTGTCTTATCCTCACTCCCATCTCCAGTGCCACCCCCAAACCCAATCATTACCACCCTCAAACCCACCCCCAGGGAACCCCAGGCCAGCCCTGAGGTGTCTCATTCTCTACCCTGCCATGACCACCCCCCTTTCCCAGTGCCCAACCCAACTGGGGAGGCATATCCCAGTTCCCAGCCCCTTCCAACCCCATCTCCTTCCCACTCCAAACTCCACATCATTCCCCACCTAACCCAGCCTCCACCCCCCACCCCACTCCAGTCCACAGCCACGCCCAAGTTGTCACTGTCCCCAGCAGCACCTGATGCTTGCTTTTCCACTGGCCCCCAGTG
>PVHY01012146.1:0-45505 GCA_004024945.1 Uropsilus gracilis
ATACTGTTGTCCTTTTTTTCTAATTCTTCTCTTAATTGCTGGTGTGCATTTAACATGTTAATAGAGGAATCTTTTTCTGAGGTGCAAATCATTTCTTTGGTGTTTTCTGGAGATTGTCCTTTCTTTGTTGGCAATGGATTACTTCCTGTAGGGCTTGCTTGTATGTTTAAAGTTTTTCTCCTTACTGTGTTTTGCTTTCGAACCTGTTCTACATATTGAGAAACCATGGATCTTGTGTTGGTTGGCATGTTGATGGGAGTGCATTCCAGGTTGAAAGTGGATCTGTACTTTAGTTTAGTTTAGTAATTTGTGCCGGCACCGCTTGCGGCGCCAGCGCCAATGACCTTCAGCACCTAACTAACCTGGCATGGGCAAGGTGGGCAGGTTTCCGGAGGAACCTGGAGGCGGGGCTTGGCTCCCAGGGGTGGCGGAGGTGGCGCGCAGCGAGGGGGTCACTCCCAGGGGCCTGGCATGGGCAAGGTGGGCGGGTTTCCAGAGGAACCTGGAGGCAGGGCTTGGCTCCCAGGGGTGGCGGAGGTGGCGCGCGGCGAGGGGGTCCCTCCCAGGGGCCTGGAACCGGCGCGGGTGACCTTCAGCACCTAACTGCAAATTCATTTCTTAAAAATCTAAACATGAATTGTGATATACCCCAGTGGATGTGTACATATAAACTAATGAGTGTATATGGTGAAAATAATATGATATAGACTATAGACTTAAAGTTATTCTGTCTTAAAATATCAGAGTCACAAATGAAAAACTTTAGTTGTCTAGCAACAGAATCTTGAAGAAAGGAAAAGTGAAAGCAAAGCAACTTAGGGACTGATTAAGAATTCAGTTAGAGAATTTTGTGGCTCTGTCAAAAGATTTTGTCAATGCATTTAATTATCTGGATAAGAGGTTGTTGAAGTCACACAAAGGATTTTTATAATTTAAATGCTACAGATAAAATGATATGCACACAGTACCACTTCAAGTCTTCAAAGCTTAATAAAGGCCATGTCTATTCATTTTATAACTTTAACTTGCAAGTGGAGTAAGACATTGATGTAGAATAAGCATAAAGAAATCTCTTTAGAAATGGAATTCCTGTTTTTACTCTGCATATTTACTTCAAGACACATTCAAGAAGAGGGCAAGTGCAAGGTCAGACACAAAGAAGAGATGTGAGCAGGATATGCGGCCCCATGTAAGAATAGTACCATTTGTTGCAAGCCTAAAAAGCCTCATTATGTGAAAAGTGGACAAACACTTTTGTGTTAGAACATTTGTAAAGAGAAAATGGCAGTTGAGCAGAATAGTCTGAAAACTTACATTCAAAGCAACCACATATTCAAACTTGGATAAGAAGTAAACAAATGACTAAGAAGTAAACAAATGACTCATGCTTTAGTGCTCTTTGATAAAACTTCTTTACTTTCACAGGCCTATAGGTACAATAATTTCGACTGGTCTTAACTCAACAATAGAGAACAAAGAGAAACACATCAGACTGTCTCCAGGAAGAGGATGTGAATTCTATGATTTCTCTCTGAAAGATTGTGTTCACTCTGTAGTTTGACTCACAAGGTTTTAGTGCAGAAAGACCTTGCTTGTCTTTATATATATTTATATGTATGTGTATGTGTGTATATATACATATATATGTGTGTATATATATATCTATATATATCCAGCAGTAGAATGGCTGGATTCTATAGTAGTTCTGTTTTCAGTCTTTTGAGGAACATTATTAATTACTCTTTTTCTGTATTGGATGCACACATTTTTTCCACATATGCTGCTCCCACTAACAGCTCACAAGGGCTTTCTTTTTATTACTTTTTCACCAACACTTGCTTTTTCTTGTCTTTTGATAATAGCTCTAATAGGTGTGTTATGACAACTTGTTTTAGTTTGATTTGCATCTTTCTGATGACTACTGACACTGAGCACCCCTTTGGCAGATCTTTTGGTCATCTGTATGCCTTCTTTGGAAAAATATCTAACCAGATTCTCTGATTTTCAATTGACTTGAATATTTCTTTTTGTTTGTTTATTTTGCTATTGAGGTATGTGAATTCTTTATACAATTTGGATATAAACCATTTGTCAGATATATGATTTTCAAATAGTTTCTCCATTTTGGGTGGCTGTCTTCTCTCTTTTTTGAAATGTTTCCTTTGCTGTGCAATAACTTTTTAATTTGATAGAATCCCACTTACTGATTTTTGCCTTTGTTGCTTTTCCTTTTAGTGTCTACTGTCCCAAAACAACGTCATGACTTAAGATCAAAAAGTTTACCTTCTATGTTTTTCCCATGTGTGCTATATTGCTGGCATTATGTTCAAGTCTTAAATTCATTTTGAGTTGATTTTTGTATGTGATATAAGATAGGAAACCAGTTTCATTCTTCTGTATGTGACTGTCCAGTTTTCCCAGTACCAGTTATTGATGAGACTATCTTTTGCTAATTGTGTATTCTTGATTCTGTGTTGTAAGTTTATTTATTCTATATGCACAGATTTATTCTTGTCCATGGATCTGTGTGCCTATTCTAGGTCAATACCATGCTGGGTTTTATTACAACTGTTTTGTAATAGTGTTAGAAATCAGAAGAATGATGTCTCCAGCTTTGTTCTTCCCTCTCAAGATTTCTTTGGCTTTTGGGTTGTTTGTAGGTTTATACAAATTTTAATAGTGTTCTGTCAGTGTTAAAGATTCCATTATAATTTTCATAGGAATTATAATGTTGCTGTAGATTGACTTGGATAAGTATGGACACTGAAACAATACTAAGTCAAAATTATCTGTGAAATCTAAGCATTAGCTATAAGCTCTGGTATCCCAATCAATAAATGACCTCAAAAGTTTCTGTTTAAGCAGCTGTAAGTATCTCAAATGATAGTTCCAGATTTAAAGTCCGCATATTACATCCAATAGTTTTACAAGTTACATTGCTCTTGAATCTGTGCAAATAATTTTACCAACCAGATCCCTGCCTTCTAGTGGTAATCCTAGTAGCTATCCTCAATACAGACATAGCCACCAGTAGCATGGAACAGCAAAATAAAACCAAGATGCACGCAGTTATATCAATTCAAACAGTCTGCCTCTCCCATTGGAATCTTATTTACCTTCCAGTGGTAGAGTGTATAGTAGGAGTTTAGTTGTCTTCTTGCATTTTGTTACTAACTATGGTCACACACAAAAAAAATGCCTCTGAAAATTCCTGAATGTGACTGACATGTCTCAAGTATATGGAGTTCTTATTAAGTGTGATAGAATACAAAATATTTTTCCTTAAGCTAACATACATTATCAAACATCACTTCCAGGTTAAAATAACATACATTTTGCTTGATGCTGCAAATATCATACCTTGTTTGTAATCTGACAAGCAGGAGCCAGGAGGCATAGAATGCACAGCACTGGGAAGAAAATGAAAGGACTGCAATCAGACTTTATCACTTCTGCCAAGAATTATAAAGCAGGAGTTTGAGCGATACATTCACAGTTTATTAGGGATAAGGAATTGCTAATCTCTAATTAAATCCACAAAAAAAGTTGTTCTTTCAAAAGAAGAAAATAATAACTAAAAGGAACTAATCTCACTTAGACAAAGGAGAGGTTAATTCCAAAATTGAAATGACCTTTTAGCATGAATCCAATACTTTAATAGCTAAAATGTTTTCTCAAACTAGCATTTTCTTTAAATACTTTCTCTCAATAAGTGGGATAGGAACAGATGGCTTCGTAGGAAACAAGAGAGTCTTGTGAGATCTACAACTTAAGAAATAGTATCATGATTAAAATACTGTCCTACCAACAAGATACTCTGGTATTCATATAGTTTCTTTGTGTTCTAAATATGAACAAGTCAAGTTCCTGTTACCCTTCTTTCTGAGTAAAGAAGACAGATCTACTTGATTTTCTTTTAGTGACAATTTATTAGCCAAGTATTTTGAGTACTAAGATGTTATTGATCCAAGCCATTTGTTCTCACAGAGTCCTCCCCTTGGAAAGCATAGTATGACTAGCAGCTTAACACTGTAGCTCTTTCTATGTTTACATTTCCCCAATGTCTCTCCAGAGAGCTGTTAATAATAAGAGCACATTGTGAAATATCTTTCAAGAGGATGCTATAGGGATCTTGGCAGGCCAGACTGCTCTCATGGGTAGAGAGCAAGGGAACTAGATTGTTTCTAGATCTTCAGTGTTCAACTACATTTTTGTATACCATGTTCATCACAGACATCGGGATAGTTATCTGATCAATTCCTAAGGAACAAGTTAAAATAAGAAGTTAAGATTCCTGAGAACTTTAGGTATACAGAATAAGGTGGTAAAAAGTCAAGAAGAGAGGACAAAAAGGGAGAAACTAGTGTTTAACAAACCAAAAGATTATACAATCGCAAGAAAACACATGGATATCAAATTTAATCTTTAGGTTTGCTGAACACTAGTTTCTTTTCTTTTCTTTTTTTTTTTTCCTTCTTGGCTGATCAGCCATCCTTAGCCATTTCTCATTCCCAGTTTGTCTCATATTATCAGGTGCCAAGCTGGTTTTACCTGATTATTCCCTATCTATGAGCAATATTATACATGGAATAAAATCTCTCTCTTTTTTGATGCTGATAGGTACTTTAAGAAATGTGTTGGTTTTGATCAGAAAGCAACTTTTAAAAATCTAAGCAAAATATTTAGTAAGGATTTTAAGACAGATTATATATATATATATATATATATATATATATATATATATATGGAAAGTTACAGAAAAGGAAGTCTATTTTGAAAGAAGATTATATGAAGGAGAAATTGAGAAGTAGTTCTCAAGGAAAACTGTGTGGAGAATAAAAAAGGTAATGTAATTGCAATGAGATAGGGATAGAGAATAATTATTTCCTTGTTTAAAACATAATCTCCCTTTATTATTGCACAGAATAGTTAGTAGCTTATTATACCTGAAGGGAATTATCCTCTGTAAATTAAGATAAGGACTAATGTCATGATTTCACTAGTGACACCTAATATCCTTTCCATGAAACTATACCTGGACCTTTGGCTGTACAGAAACAGCTAGTCCATTTCTTCCTAATGTTAACATTCAGTAAACATAGGTAGATACATAAGGATTTCTGGGTTGGCCCTCATTAATCTATGTCACAGAAAATGTCAAGCAGATCCATTCCCAGAATTCAGGTAATTATGTAACAAGAGTTTTTCTTTGACCTGCACACAACAAGCATAAGAAGCCATTGTTCTATATTTCCAGAAAGAGCATTCCCTGTCTTTAGGTACATTTAATCAAAACGCTGAGGAGTTTGAATATAATAAGAGCAAAAGACTCCTCTGAGTTTAGAAAACTGCCACTTGATTATGCATGTTCATTTGTCCATCCTCACCAAATTCATTTAAATATTTGTCTACCCCTATTCACTTCCCTGAAGCAATGCAATTGGCTCAGTGATTTTTTAATTTAAATAAAAAGAGAATAGGCTTGCTACACATCTCTTGTTTTCATTATGAGATGTGCTTGCTAAATATAGTAGAAATACTCGAAGAGATGACAAGTTCAAACTGTATGACAATTTGGCCAAATCTGAATGGCAGGGAGAAGGTGTAAAAAGGTGGATAAATGAATAAACTGGAGTGAGTATTCTGGGACACCACCCCCTAAACACTGAAACTACAGAAGCATTGCTCATGAGGAGAATGAAGAAGGGTAACCATGGAGAAGAATTAAGAATTGTAGATGAGTCCACTGGACAGAGAGAGTTAACAGAGGGAATACACTGAAGTTACCAAAGTGAGGACAACTGTCTTGTTAGCACTTAATTAGGATGATAGGTATATCCCTGGTACCCTATCAGCCTCTTTCTTACTTTTAAATTGTAAGAGTTGGGTTATTAGGCATGGTCTCTTTAATTACCTTTATATTCACTTGTCTAATAAAACTGATAACAGTCATAGTGTCCTTCAGACTCAAAACATTAACTCCACCAGCAGTGCAAATGAATAAGAGGGAAAGGACCCTATTCCCCTCTAATGGGGCCTTTCAACTAGCCCTCTCATCAACCCTACAGACTGCTTATTGCTGTGAGCCCTGAAGATCGGTAACAAGTACATGAATACTTGGAAGGACTCTATTTTTTGCCTGTTGTGCCTGTTCAAATTGGGTGAGATTGGACACCCAATATCACCCAATACAACATGTTCAAACTAACTACAAGATCTCTAGGTACAGAATGCCTGATTAGCGAGTATTCAGTGTCCAACATACAAACCAGTTCATAATACATAACTTGAATTGAAATCATCGGTTCTTTTGGCAATCAGCATCAATGGATATTCACTAATTGCTACCAACTTCTGGAATCCTAAAACCAGAAAGAACTGTACTGAATAATTTAAACTTAAGCCCTAAACAAGTACTATCATCCTCAATCACATAGAGTAGAAGATAATTGTGTTCAAAATTTTTAAGGATTTCACTTATTTCTTTGAAGATTAAACTGAAATTGAACCTTGATTTGATTATAAGTCAACTGTGAAAGATATAAACATCAAAATCCTTATGCGCTATTTCGAGGAACTGAAGAAATAACTCCTGATATCTGGAAACTTACAATGGGTGGTGCACGCAGAACAAACGCAGGATGTTAAGCATATAGGATGTGAGTTGTAAGAAGAATTTGCCACCCTCAGTGCTCTAATGAGGTACCCAGTGTTTATCCTGTGGCCACGATTCATCTTCTCTGTCCTCTTCCTACCGGTTGGTGTCTCTGTTGGATTATTTGTCATGTTTGTCCCTCAGGTTGAAACCTCTCCACTCTGCAGCCGTGCATGGCCCAAAAGAGATAGAAAAAAAATTTCTTGGATATGAGAAATTCCAGCAAAGAATCTAAGATGATCTAGGACAACAGAAGAGCATACCTCATGTTATTTCCCCATTGGAAATGTATAAATACTGCCAACCATACAAGTTTTAATTGATCCTCAATTTTTTATTTTCATTTTATACTATCCTAATTCTTTTAAGGATTCCAGAAGTTCTTCAATTTTCAGTGGTTTAGTCATTTTTATATATTTCTTTTAAACGTCTTGGCTGGTTACAGCAGCACACACCTTTAGTACCAGCCTAGGAAGGGAGGCTGAGACTAGGAATCGCTTGAGTCCGTGGATTCAAGATCGCTTGAGTCCGTCAATCGTTGAGACCCACCCGGGGTAACATAGCAAGACCTAGTCTCAAAAACAAAAAAGTAAATAAACTTCTTATGTCTTCTGTAAAACTCTACATGTATAACAATTTTTTTATTTTTAGCAGAAAAATAAAGTTTCAGTTACCTGTCCCATAATTATAATTTTTGATTGATTAATGCATTAAGTTCCATCATGCATTGTTTTATTATAATTCTTGATTGATTAATGCACTAAGTTATATAATGCATTAAGTTATATCATGTTTTGGTAAAACCCAAACAAGTGGCAAGCTAGAAATTCATCTAGTTTGGCTCCTTACTGTAATTCCATGGGGGAAACTCATTTTTATTAGATTAATAAGATGAATAAGTCAACTGCATTAAGTAATATGGAAAATTATTGGGTTAGCCTATACCTGTTTGGAAATCTAAGACTTCAGTAAAATGAAGTGTGAACACATTAAAACGTAAACACATTAAGTTTTCCACCTCTGAGTCACTATAAAATATGTTACTGAAAAGACATTTCAGATTTTTAACAATCTATCTGATGTCTTATAGAGGGATTTTATAGTCTATAAACCTTATTGTATAACAATAAACAAAGCAATTAGCAATTATCTTAGACACAGTGTAATTCTCAGGGATACTCTTACCCTACAAGTAGGAAATATAATAGCAGAGATAAATATTATTCTAAATGACCTTTATTCTCAAATTTTGGAGTTCCTGGTGGCAGAAGGTGGTCTTGTCTTCAAAGTCTGATCTCCCATGGGCTGTGAGCTATCACTTTGAGGTAACGAAGACTGGGGGACTAGTATCCATCTATCCTCAGCACAGCTGTGTTAGTCAGAGTCCTAGTCCTAGTGATTCAGCAATCACTCCTCAGATCAAATGAAAAGACTTTAATCCATACAGAGATGAGAACAGGTTTAAGGAACCCACCAAGGGGACACTGAGGCACTGAGATATTAGCAACAAAAGGAAGTCATTATTATCATTTTGGTTAAAAAAGCAAAGACAGGAAATTATTTATCTCAGTACAAAGAAGACTAGAGTCACAGAGAAGGGTCTCTCCAGGCAAGAGCTTTATTTCAGCTACTGCCAAAGACAGGCCACTAAAGAAGGGAGGAAGTGGAAATGAAATAACCCAGTTATCTCTCTCCCAGACCTTTCATCTCCTGCCAGTGCTCCTATTGGTTGAACCCAACCTGAATTCAGAAAGGAGGCAGGGAGTCCTCAGGGTTCAGCCTTCTGGGGTACAAAGCAGAGGGGGAAAAGACACTGCAGAAAAGAGTCAGCAAAATCACTGAGAAGCAGCACAACCCATGTGGAGGCAAAGACTGAATATCCCCCAGACTGTCTTCTCTAAATTCTTAGAAACTTCAAGAGAAGTTCATATAAATCCCTGGAGTTTTCATTAGAAAATTCCCAAGGCCATTTCAAATGGCATTGACCAGTACATGGTGGTAGGAAATAACTACAAGCTGTGGAGAGAGTAGAGAATACTTGAAGATGTTGAGTAGGACCCACAAAACAAAACAGTCAATAGAACTAGTCTACTGGTGACCAAACAAGAAGCTCAGACTTTTTTAGTATAGTTATCAACTAAGAACCTGGATGCAGATACTCGTTTGTGTCCTTCAGTGACTTGCTGAAACCCAGAAATATTCTTTCTCTACTTCCTAACACTCCCAAGGTACAGCCATCATATCAAATGCAGCCTGTATCAAAACAAACTTATAATTTCTCCCTCCACATAAACTCTCCCATGCCATCCCCCATCTAAATTCAACATCCAGCTTACACTTCATACCAGCAACCAAAAACCTGTTCCTTCCTCTCTGTTGTGCAATTTTAACAATGGATTTTATAACATTGATTCTAGGGGTTTTATAATCATATCCTCATCTTTGATCCCCAGACATATTAAATCAAAAGATTATCCTTTATCCATTCAATACCATTGTTATCTTTTTATCAAGCAAAATTACAGGTAGGTCTGTATCCTTCCTGTACATGAACAGGAACAGGTAGGACTAACTCCACTGGTCCTTTTCTTTCCATCGTTATACCAATAATACATTCTATTAATTAATACTTAATTTGAAGCCCAGTCTTTCCAAGAGTCAATTGCATCTACATGAGAACCTACTAAGAGTAAACACTAAGACTGTACTTTGTCACTCTGTTTGTCTGCAGAAGTTTGGCCCCTTCCACTCGAAAATATGCTTCATAATTTTTCCAGTTTCTCTGGCTAATGTTGCATCCATTAATGAAAGATTCTGCTACTCAGAGACTTTGACTCAAATGTGGACAAGTCTTACTTGTAATAAATCAATCAGCTTCCCGTTTTATATTTTAAAGCTTTCTTTGTCCCTCTGTAAGACATTGACCCTGTTTCAAGGTCATGAATATGTAATATTGTTTTCTTCTAGCAGTTTTATTATGTTTTCTATCATATGTTTATCTTGATGTTGTTGGGAACTAATGCTAGGGAAAAAAAAGCATTAGAGACAAAGAAAGAAGGAGATCAGAGACTTAGCAAAGAAATAGGTTTAGTAGAGAAAATCTGAGTTGACAACTGACCAACACACAGACAGAGGCTGGAGCTGCAAAAGCTGCTAACTTAGCTGCAAGGCTATGTCCTTTTATCTGGTCCCAGAGAGGGAAAGCTTGTTCAGGTGGAATAGGTCAGGTGGGGCTGAGTGTGGCGGGTTTGGTCAGATGGGATGGGGAAAGGTATGACCTGAAGAGTTTCTGATCATTTTTGAGTTCAAAGATCATACTGATAGAAACATCAATTTTTATGTATGTTTTCATACAGGGACAGGGTTGAAGTTAATTTTTTTTCCATATGGATAGCAACTTGACAAAAAATATTAAATCAAAAGATCATCCCTCATCCATTCCATACCACTGTTATCTTTTTAGCAAGCAAAATTAAAGGTAGGTCTGTATCCTACCTGTACATGAACAGGAACATGTAGGAATAACTCCATTGGTTCTTTTTTTTTCCATCCTTATGCCAATACATTCTATCAACTAATTTTAGAAAAACATGATAGCTTGAATCTGAGAAAATGGAATATACTGTTTTCTCTTAAATGGTATAAATAACATAAGCATATATCTTTTGCTTCGTGACTATGAAATCTAAAACATCAATGAGATCAGGTACATTGACATAAAGGTTAACACAGGAGGACCATCATTAAAAGCAGCCATTGGCTCAAAAGTTGGTCATGCTTCTCACTGTCAGAGTGATATTGATAGACTGAGTCAGAGTTTTGTTTCTTTCAATGACACTTTTCTACAGCCACTGAGTTTGATAGAGTAGCATTTACAGAAATATCTGACTCATTTGCAAGATAAAAGAATACTACATGAGATTCAATCTTCTAGTGTCACACTAAAATATCACCCTAGCAAAATGATCCAAGAGAAGACACACATCAAAATTAAAAATACAAAAAAAAAAAGAAAGAGAAAACAATTAGCTCTGCTGAGAAGCAAATCCAGGACACTATGCATCTGTTGATCATCAACATAGCCCCAATGTCTAAAAGAAATGTTTGACACATAGCAGGTCCTATATTAGTTCCAAGTACTGCTGTAACAAATTATAGCAAACTTAATCACTCAACAAAGTGTTTATTCTCTCAAGCTTTTGGAAGCTAGAAATCCAAAAGCAAAGTGTCAGCTATACCAGTTCCTTCTGGAGGCTGTAAAGAAGTCATTCCCTGCTTCTCCCCTAGCTTACTGGTGACTGTAACTGGGGTTGGTCACTTAACCCATCACCAGTGCTCTAAAAATACCTGGCAAATCATCAGGCAGACATCTTCACTTTTTTCACCTCAAAAAATGCTTGCATTTTAAAAAATATGAAAAAATTTGATTTACCTCTCTTATTTTCAGAGTATAGGAGTATAAAATCTATATGGAGATGGCCTACGCCAACAATATATACCGTGTGTCTAGGTTCCTTTGTTTTTCTACAAATTTTCTGATTAGTGGGGAGCCTGATATTTTAAGAGTTGCAGAGAAATTTAATTTCACAAAATTCAATGCCAATTATCAGTAAAATAAGGAATAGGAAAATCCTTTAAATACAACAAAAGTCATTTATGAAAACCTCACAGCTAGCATCATAATTGATGAAAAAGACTAAATGTTTTCCCTGAAGGTTAGGAACATGGTGAAGATTCTGCTCTCTTTACTTCCATGCAAAAATGTTCTAACCAGAGAAAACAAACTAAACGCAGAGAAATAAAATTTTATTTTTACACAAGCAACACAGGTGTAGGAAAAACTAGCAGAAACCTATGACAGCAACAACAAAAAAACTATAAGAAGTAATAAATGAAGTTAGAAAAGCTTCAGGATAGAGGTGAACATACAAAACCCATTATATTTCTAGAGGCATAGAATATATTATACAATTATTTGGGAAAACAATAGCACTTAGAAAATAATTTTAATGCCACTTATAAAAAAATCTTCAAAACATAAACTGTTTAGGTACAAATATGTTCGATAAAAAAAAACTGTTCAATGAAAAACACAAAGTATTGCTGAAGAAATTAAGGAAGACCAAAATAAATACACATGGCCACAATATACATGAACTAGAACACTCAATATTGTTAAATGCAAATCTTCAAAATGCAATAAAGAGCTAATGCTATCCCAATCAAATACCAGAAGATTATTATCTAAAAACTGACAAGGTGATTCTCAACCATTTATGGCAATATAATGGTAAAAACAAACAAACAAAAACTCCCCACCAAATTGGAAGACTCAGAACACCTGACTTCAAAATGTAGGATAAGTTTACAGTAGTGATGACAGTATGATGTCAGTATAAGGACAGAAATGTAGGTCGCCAGAATAGAAAACTCACAAATAGACTCACACATAAAAAGTCAGTAATATTTTTAAAAAGGCACAAATGTGAATCGTTGGGGGGAAAATTTTCTTTAACATTAGTAGTGGCAAATAACTGGATATTCGTATATAGAAAAAAAGAGAATCTTGTCTCTTAACTCACAATGAAGATAAAATTAAACTCAAAATAGATGGCAGTTCTCTAAAGAAAAGTTAAAAGTATATATTTCTAGAAGAAAGCACAGGAAAAAAAATATTGCTAACCTTATTGTAGGGAAACATTTCTAAGAAATGACAAAAACCATCAAGAATAATAAAATTGGGTTTTATCAAAATTGAAAACTTATCTTTGAAAGAAATCAAGAAAAAGCTAAAATATAAACCACCAACTGAGAGGATATCTTATAAACTACACAGAGGTAAAAATGAATTTTAACAGATTTTTCATCTGAAATACAGAGTTCAAGAGTTCATTTGTGTTACTATTTTCTCTATTCTCCTAAGATGTTCCCCCAAGAGTGACACACAATTTATACCATTTTAGAAGCACTGGAGTTAGCAAGTGACATATAGTCAATGCCTTTCAACATAGTGTTTAATTCTTTTACAGAAATTTCATTGAGAAAAACTACCAACTCAATAAGAAGACAATCTCATTTAAAAATAGTTGCATCAAACAGATATTTCATAAAAATATGTGAATTGTGATTAAAGAGATGTTACTATGCGAAGATGCTCAACATAATTAATCATCAAGAAAAAGAAACTGAAACCACAGTAAATATCACTACATGGTCATTAGATTGGCCACGTCTGCTTACTGAGAGACTCATGATCAGTCAAACAAAATGTTGGGAATAGACTGACCAAAGTAACTCCATTTTGTTTAAAACCTCCATTTTGAGAACAATATCCTCTCCCTGCCCTCAATGGAAAGTACCTGCCACAGCTGGCTGATCAGACATCCTGCTTCTGCCTCCCCTTATTTCTGGTTGTTCCTGACAACAACATTGTCCACCTGATAGATGATGGATGCTGGCATTATTGGAAACCCACAGCTATGGGAATGTGCGCCACTATTATGGGAATGTGTCCTATACCTGCTTGCTTGCTTCACAATGGGGGGTGAGGGGGTGGTTTTGTCTAATAAAATGTTGTAACAGAGAATGCTCAGGGTCTGTCTTGCCTAGCTGGCTTGGAGACCCTGGTGCACCAGTAATAAACTTGCAGCTTTGAACTTCAATTAGAGTTCTTGTGTCTTGTTGAGCAGCCCACGGGTCATAACACAAAATCCCTTAGATAACAGAGGTAAATAGAAATGAGAAAAGAACTGTTTATAATGCCTGTAGATGACCACTAAAACTGCAATTGGTTTAGTTCAACTCCCAATTTTCTATCAGTCTCTTTAAGTAGCCAGTGCTGTGAAGCATAGGGATATTCTAGCAGTCAGTTTCTCAAAGGTTCCACCATTATGAATGAAATTGACCATGATCAAAAGCATTTTTAATGTGCCATTAAGAAGCACCAGAAAAACCCTTGTTCCCTATCTTTTCTACCTGCCTACTAAAGCCACCTTTCATCCAACAAGGCCCAAGTCAAATTCCATATCTTTCAAGTTATGCTTTTGATCTGTGTGTGTCTCCAGATCCTCTGGGGTGAAATTATTCTCTCCCTTCATCTACCACTCTAAATCTCATTTATGAATACAATATGAATAGTACTCCAGAAATTTATATGTGTGTATCTCTGACAGACTGAAAGCCTGGAAGGAAGGAATCACATTGGTCATATCTGCATCCTCCCACATTTCTGGAACTGTTCCTGACCCTTAACAAGTGCTACATACTACTCTTGTGGAGTTTAGGGGTATGATGTTCATAATTGTGATATATGCATTCCTAAAAATCACTGCACTATGCAGTATCTTGCAATATAAATCATAGGACAAACAGGAAAACAGGGATTACATATACAACATTCATTGACTGGACATAAAAACAAGAACTTGTTAAGAACAGGAGCACAGTTTTACATATCTAAAGTGACTAAGAAATAAATGCACAAAACAGACATGGCACTTTGCTTTGGGAAAGTCATAACGTTTGCTGACAGAAGATGTTATTTGGAAGGATTACAGCTTCTGAGTCATACATTGCAAAGTGGTAGAAGAAGAGTTTTCTGAAATCAGAAGGAAAGTTGTAAACACAGCTGTAGATGGGAGTGACTCATGTAACCTTATTGACCAGATAGTTTGCTGATGTTTGGGGTGGGGGAGGGGGGAGGGGGGGGTTGACAGAGGCACCAACATTGGAGCTTTGCATATCCTGTACTAGTGGGTATAGCTTTCTGTGTTTTTAAAGATAGAATTAAATACCTACACATTAAAAATTCATTGATTCTCAAATCCCTCATTTATAAGTAAGTTTGGAGCAAATTCACATTTACAAAATAAGTGTTACAGATGAACTATAACAAGTATTAGATGTACAGTGTGAAATATTTTTGATATTGAAAATGGGTAGAAAACATTTCATGAAGATGCAATCTTCAGCGCTTCCAAAGAAAGCTAAAGTAAAATGATAATGTGAGGTAAAATTAAAAAGTAGTTGCTTTTTAATTTTTACTGCATCTGAATTGCATTTATACAATTCAACAGACTGCATTGATGATGACCTTTCGATTAAATATCAAAAGCAGACATCACAAATAATCTCTCTCAATGGTCTATTCCTAAAGAAAACATACCTCTTTTTAACAAAACTTTATAACACCGATTACTTCATGCCAATAGTTAGTGATTTAGGAATCAAAATTGACTTTATTATCCATACTGGTCACTGATGTCACTTGAAGTAGTTTGTTTCTTAAAAGTATTAAAAACACAGATTTGGACTATAGTTACGCATTAACTTGCTTAATATTAAACTTGCTTTCAAAGGGAAGTGTCAAGGAGGTAACTTCATTTTCTTTTGCTACACTGAGGAAATGAACTGTTGTTGTTCCTCAAAAATGACTTGAGGCAAAAGACATTAATGGCTCTTCTATTCTCAGAAGAGAGTAGAGGCCCACATGAATACCACATGAGATCCAGCAGTCATTTCCTGGGATGCTGACTTAGATCCAAAATCATAAAATGAAAAATATGTTTTTCACTATGATATTTATATAATAAAATGCTTGTGTCCTTGTATTCTACCATCTACCAGGAGGTGATTTTCTACTGATCATGAAGGTTATGCTTGTTCTGTGTCCTATTCTCTGAAAATTGAGTGGTTATTCTGTCATATGTTCAGTCCACACTGCTGAAACACAGTTTGCACTACCTAAAAACAATTGGACATTTTATGTTGGTTCTTAAAATGTTACACTAATACTGCTTTTAAAAGTTATTAACTTTGACAACTTATCTAGTCAATAGGTTCATGTTTTACTATTTTCCATATGACTCCTTACAGATAGCTACAGTAACAACAGCAAATAACTGTACAATCTTTAGTAAGTGTTGTACTTAACCACCTCAGTAATCCCATGTATTAAGCAATTCTTCCTATTTTACAGATGAGGAAACTGTGGTAAAAAGCAGCACAGCAATTTGTTTAAGATCTAATAATAGCGGTCTTTGAAATGTGGCAGTCTAGAATATATGCTACTCTGCCTCCATACACATTATACATAGTATACTTTACTAACCTTATTAAAGAAATTTCTGAGTTTATTTATTGCTGATTCAGGATGTTGACCATGGTTCCAAATCAGTTCACACTGCTTTTGCGTCAAAACCTACCCTCCCTCCCCCTTTCTTGCGCACACTCCAATTTACAGCTCTTGTTTCCCGCACTTTAGTTGATTTTGGGTGATTAAAGAGAACTGTTCATCTACAACAAAAGCAAAGACATTTCTGCCGATAGCAAAAAATGACAGCTGAAACAGCATTTAAAGTACATCTTGAATAAATGTTCAAAAGCGTTGCCTGAGGGCAATTTCCTGTTTTACTGGAAAATCTACTTTGCTAGTGTCTGATAAAATTGTATGAACAGGGGAAGCTTAATTCTCCAAGGCATGTTCTATGGAGCATTTGACAGCTTATCTGATGAAATGCACTCTACTACCAGTTCAGTGAGACCGTGTGCCCTGCAAGGAGGAAGCCCAGTCTGAATGGCTCTTGTAGCCTTGGGGCTGATGTTATTCGTCCCTAAGTGAACTGATTAGTGTTTCATTGACTTATTTTCCAGTAGCTATACATATGTCTGACATGCCAAAGGTTTTCCATCTTTACAAGAAATCCACTTTTGAAAATGACTTACTTGTGTATGGAAATTTTATGAGAACTATTCAATATTTTGAACCATCCAGGTGATGCAATACATTGAGACAAAAGTAAATCACTTCTCACAGAAGATGGTATGATGTGTCAGTTCAGACTCACAATTAAATACCCCATTGTCCATAAATTACACAGGAATAAGCAACTATCCCCAAGAAGAATATCAAAAGAATGGCCTTAGTGGATTTGCTTTGCCATGAGGATGTAGAAAAGAGTATGACAAAAAAAAATTGTTCTATTTGAGATATTCCTTGTTGCACACATTAGAATATCAGCATTCATAACTCTTAAAATTTAAATACTAACAATGAAGTTTTTCTACTCCAAGTCGAATGACCTATGCCAGGTCTACTAGCCCATTGGACCTTTACTAAAGTTTATAATTATATAGCTAACTGACATCAGGTATTTATACTCCAAGCAGCTAATAGATGTGTGTGTGTGTGTGTGTGTGTGTGTGTGTGTGTGACCCTTCTTGTATCATATACTGATTGGTACTCATAAGCCTTGTCAGACAGAATAACAACCAAGCTGAAAAACTGAACAGCATCATTTTGGGCTCCGACAGAATTACATTTGGGGTTTTCATTGAATTGTTTTTTACTCATTGAATTGTTGGGCTCTGGTGTGCTGCTATATTATAAGCAAAGAAAATATAGATGCTGTAGAGAACATTGCTCCTCACATGATAAAGTTTTATTTTTGAGAAAAATCAAGGATACTTCGCTAAGGTATCAAATGGTTTTGCTTTTCAATCACTGGTCTGTTTTTGTCATATGAACACTGAAGAATTGAACTGTTCTTTCATTTCTAGAAAATATGAAGTCAATATTAAAGTCAACTCATCACATGCATGAGAGTTTCCCAGGAGAATTTCAAGTACCAATCTTACTCCTGGTTTCAACCTATATTTCAATCCCATCCACTTTGGGGATACATTTCCCTCTTTACTTATTTGATCATGAACAGAACATAGCTTCGTAGGGTGCATTTCCAAGACAGTTGAAATTTCACTAGAGCATGTCACAGTATAAATGAATGAATACATGACCTGAGGTAAGTTCAGGAGTCTTTTATTCTTCAAGATGATTCTTGACTTGGTAGAACAAAGATAAAGATAAAAATGAAGATAATACTGATGATGGTGAAAATATGACAAATTCGGTGACAAAAATTCCCATAAGCTGGAACTGCAACACCAAGGAATTCACTTCTCTAAATCTCCATTGCTTAATTTTCTTCTAATGAGAATATATCATAAGATGTTATAAATATTGGATGAGATAAGTTGTTCTTTGATTCAAACAGTACAATATTACTGGACCATAAATAATATAGACATATATTCAGATGAATGAATGGGTCAGCAGATAGAATTATATATATATATATATATATATATATATATATATATATATATGTACATATATATATACACTACAAACTCTTTCACATGCTAGGAGCAGATCAGAAAGCTTGATGGGCAAGGTTCTTTCTGGTTAGAGGGGTATATTTTCATGAGGGGATACATAATAAAAATATAAGTAAATAAGCAAAACAGTTTCAGGTGGCAATAAATGCTGAGTACTGTGATAAAAAGTCACATGAGTCTTCTTGAGAAGCTGACATTAGTTACATGACACAAAGTGAGAAAAACTTCAAAGTGGGGCAGGCAAAGGCATCAAAAAATTCAGAAACTGAGTTGGAATTGCCCTTGTTTCCATTAAAGAACAAAAAGGTTACCACATTGGGTATGAACAAGAACAGAAAGCTGGAGGAGAGGATATATACACATATGTGCTTTGTGCTCAACACAGTCTTCTTATTTGGTGATATTAATTATTGCATAACAACAATTTTAAGATAAGACCAGAAAGCAGAGGCTGCTTAAAGGGCTTTTTGGGTTTTTTGCTTTGCTTTGTTTTTTTCAATTTTTTTGCCACATCAAGGAGGGAAAAAAATTCTTTTAGCTCTGCCATAAACCAGAACACTGAGCAGAGATCAGGGAAAGTGGTGGCTGAAGGGGAACAATATCAGCTCCCTAAAGAAAGAGCCAGGGTTTATTTCTGAGCATGAGCATAAAGTGGATCAGTGGAGAAGTTGCCTAAATATGACACCAATACAACTCCAGAGTCCACACCAAATCCTGAATCTTGAAGATGTTACAAATCTAGGATTAAGAGCTGAGGTGGGTTTGTCCTCAGCCCCACTACTTCCTCAGGAGAGAGTCAGTTTTCTGGAACAGTTATAAGTAAGAGTCATAATGCAGCCTCTGTTTTGCAAGTGCTTGAAAGCTACTAAACAAGACATGTGCACCAGAAGAAAAAAAGAGATATTACAACAACACAATAAGGATGATCACTACAGGCTGCAAAAGCTGAGAATAATAGGCAACTTAGGCCAGATTTTAACAAAAGTAACTTTAGAAGTATGCAGGGGGAAATTCAGAACATTCTATATGCAGCAATTGTTAAGAAATGCAGTAGCTATATATTATCCTAATTAACATGGTTGTAAGGATGTTTTAAGAGAACATGAAAATTTTTGTTCATTTAAAGACACAGAAGTCAGTAGCCTTCCTATACGCAAAAAGCCAAGTGGAAGAAGAAGAAATTTTAAAAAAAAACCACCCCATTTACCATTGCACCAAAACAATTAAATACCTGGGAATAATCTAATAAAACATATGAAAGAACTATACAAAAAAAACTTTAAAATGCTGCTAAAAGAGATAGATGATGACATAAATAAATGGAAAGACATTCCCTGCTCATGTATTGGAAGAATTAACATGATTAAAATGGCCATCCTTCCAAAAGCAATCTACATATTCAATGCAATACCTATAAAAATTCCAATGGCATTCTTTAAAGAGATAGAACAAAAATTACAGAAATTCATATGGAATAATAAAAGACCTTGAATATCAAAAAGCTTCCTGGCCAAAAAAGAGAGAAAATGAAGAGTTAACTATTCCAGACTTCAAGTTATACTACAAAGCCATAATAATGAAAACAGCATGGTACTGGTATAACAATCAGACCAATGGAACAGAATTGAGTGCCCAGAAGTAAAACTACACATATATAGTCAACTAATCTTTGACAAAGGAGTGAAAAACTTATATTGGAACAAAGATAGCCTCTTCAATAAATTGTGCTGGGAAAATTGTACTAAGACCTGCAAAAACATTGACCAAGACAATTCCCTCACACCATGCACAAAAAAACAATTCAAAATGGATAAAAGACTTAGATGTCAGACCTGAAACCATAACATACATAGGGGAAAACTTGGTCAAAACCATTCATGAAGTACAATTCATAAATCCCTTTCTGGAAACATCTACAGAAGGCAAAAAAAATTAAGGAAAACCTAAACAGATGGGACTACAGCAAACCAAAAAGCTTCTGTACAGCCAAAGACAGACAAAACAAAAAGAAGCCCAACCGAATGGGAAAAAAGTTTTGTTCTCCACAATAGTGATAAGGGTTTAAAAATGAAGACCCACAAGGAACTCACACAACTAAACAAACAAACAAAACAAAAAAACAAGAAGTCCAATCAAAAAATGAGAACTAAAAAGACACTTCTCCAAAGAGGAAATGCAAATGGCCAACAGGCACATGAAAAATTACTCAACATCACTAGCAATCAGGGAACTGCAAATCAAAACCACAATGAGTTACCACCTTACACCATTAAGAATGGCCTACATCAAAAAGTGCTGGCATGGATGCGGACAAAAAGGAACACATCTCACTGCTGATGGGAATGGTCCAGCCATACTGAAGGCAGTATGGAGGACCCTCACAATAATGAAAATGAACTACCATTTAACCCAGCAATCGTACTTCTGGGAATCTACTCAAAGGAGACCTCAATGTTGGTACAAAGGGACACCTGTGCTTGGATGTTTATTGCAGCACTATTTATAATTGCAAGGACATGGAAGCAACCCAAATGTCCCAAAACAGATGAATGGATGAAAAAGATGTAGTATATACACAAAATGGAATATTACTCATCAATTAAAAACGACAAATTTGATATTTTTATGGTGACATGAATGTACCTAGAAGAAATCATGTTGGCAGAAACAAGTCAGAAAGCAAAAAACAGAAACCAAATGGTTTCACTAATATATGGACAGCCAAACGAAAGTACACAACGGGGAGGAGGGACCAGCAGGAGCAGCCAGGGAAGGGAGGTGGTCGGTGACCCCGGGGGAATACAATGATGTGAAATACATATATAAATAATTTATATAATAAAAAAGAAAAATAAATAAAACCATTTAAACTACGGACAGCATCCTGAGTAGCCTCAAACTCTCACATGGTTTTTCTTTGTTAAATGAAAAAAGCACAATTTCCAAGCTTATCCAGTTAAAATATCAGAGGACTCTAGAACTAGCTAGGAATCCTTCTTTATACCTCCACAGAATGGGCTTTCCTAAGGATGAATACATTGTGTCCAGAAACTTCTGCTCTGAGCCCAGAAAAATGAAGCAAGAATTAGTGTCAGGGATCACACATATTCTACTTCCGGCTCCAAAGTTTAGATCTCCCAAAGAGCCCCAGAAACTACACAGTGGAGGACACTCCCAACCCCGTTCCCTCAGCTGTATTTCAGGGGCCAAAATAAGCATCTGTTGCAGAATCAGATGCCCTGTCACTGGGGGCTTTTCACCAGCCACCACACTTGACAATCTCATGAGAAAAAAAAGGCAGAATTCCCTTCAGTTCCAACAGTGGATACAAATGTGGAAGGAAGAGTCTATTTCCCCCACTAGGGAAAATTTATAGATAAGATAGCAAGTGGTGGAGACAGGACAAAGAACAAAAATCAACAGGCCTGTGGACTGATGTGACTTTTGATTTTGATTTTCTTCTGAGTTTATGAGATAAGTAACCATCTGGCATTTGAGCTGCCTGACAGTTGGGGTTGAGGTTTTGGTCTTGTTTCTCCATTGTTATTGTGGTTCATTTTAGACAGAAAAAATAGCTAACAGAGTAGCCCTTGAGATCTTGTTTTTAACCTTTTTTTTCTAAAACTACAGAGTTCTACAGAACTCTCCCACTAAAGGACATAAAATTGATTTACCGTGGAGTTTGAAAACAGTTAAGTCTTTGTTGATTAGTAGTCTATAGAGTTTTGGGTAAGTTTACTTTGGCTATTTAAAGCTACTGATACTACCTCAAAAAGAAAACTAAAACTAACCCTAAAAACTTCATGTGACCCAGTGACTCAGCTAAAAAAATAAAATAAATGCAATTGTTTGGTTCCTTTACAAAACATGATGAGGCAGACACCTGCGTGTGTTTGTAAAAGGCTGCAATATTTTTTTTATTATTATAAAGTTTATTCCGGTTAACAATTTAGGCCATCGACATGTACATGAAAATTTCATAAAAGGGATGAGTATGTGGGGGGTTAGGAGGGGTGGGGATGGGAGGGAGTGGTCAGGGAGGGAAGGTGGTGGGTGGTCCCCAGGGAATACAAAGATGCGAAACACTTATATAAAAAAATAAAATTAAGAAAAAAAAAGGAATCAGTACAATTTCCATGCTGGGGAGAAGCAGCTCTCCTGCCTGCCTGGCACTATGCAGATGGTTCTCTTTTTCTTTCTCCATTCCCTAATAACCCTGTCCCCTTTTTTTTTCTTTTTTCTTTAAATTTAATTTAATTTTTTTAAATTTGCATGTATACATGTATATTTATATTTATATTGCATTAGTCCATTATTGTGTACCCCAGGGCTTTCCCACTTCACTAACATTTGTTAACCATCCTGGGCTGCAATATTTTTAAAATCCACAATATTTCCTTTAGTTCTAATTTGTTGTAGCAAATTCTAAAATGAGCTACTCATGCCATACGATCCATTTTAAAGATGAGTTTTCCTTATAAGGCTTTTGCCATCTGACTGCCCTCTGCCTCTCAAGCTGCCATAAGTACCTGGATCCAGAAACATGGATGGTGTTATTGGACAGCCATCGCTTGGGAAGCATCAATGAAAACTGAAATGCAAGACAGACAAGCCTTTCAGAGTTCACAGCTTTCTCCCATCCTGTTCTTTAGCCTGGTCAAGAACACCAATGCTGCCTTTGAACACATGTTTCTAGAACTTCATCATCCCTTCATTTAAAAACAACAATTGCACACCAACTTACATCAGTTGGTTTCCAAGCAGACTTTCATAGTAAACTCAAAATCTCCCCCACAGACTAAACCAAGTTTGCTTTACAAACTTGGACAAGATTCAAAATATAAATCACAGGTGCCTGTCAAGTTCATGTAAGCACTTGAAGGCTACCCAAGAACACATGCACAGAATGTCTGTCGAACTGCCAGAGGCAGAGAAGGCCCAGTGCACATCAGTGAATGGGTCCCCCATTCCTCCTGCACCCCTCAATCAGCCCTCAGCAAAGCCTGCCTCCTCCTCTTCACAGAGCAGCAGCTGAGTGTGACAAACACAACTTAGCCAAAAACAGAGGCCAGAACCATGCTCCAGGGACATCTTGGACACATCTAGTCTCTGCAGATTCATTTACCTCCATGAAACAATAAACAAAAGAGGCAGCCTAACCCACAACTCACAGGAGAGCAATCACTTCCATGAATACTCTAGGACTCAGCTCTTGAAATGTCATCATCTGTTGCTGGGCATGTATATTTTCTACCACCTGAGCACTGATTGTGGTCTAACCGTACTAAGCAGCAGGACCAGCTGCCAGGGAGCATTTTAGAGCAGGGCAGAGAAGAATATTATCAGGATATCCTAACACATCAGCATGAAGGGCAGAAAGTCAGCAGCTCTACAAAGCACTGTTAAATTTTCCAACTAACCCGACATTTGCCCCAAGAAAAAAAGTGGTAGAGAAAAGAGAAGAGTTTGAAAGAGATGATAAAGTCAAGACCCATTAAAGTTTCCACAGAGATTGTTCTTTGTGTTTAGTCACTCTCTATATATAAGAACGGGAATGAGCTCTCCCTGATCTCAGCTATGTGAATGCAGGAGAAGCCAATGTTTCATTATGATGTCCTAGGGGAAAATTAGCTGATGCTGTCATCATTATAAAATCAGAAAATAAAAGGAGATAGAAATATGGAAGAGGAATGTAAAGAAGTGTTGAGAAAGGTAAGAGAGAGGGAGAGAGAGACTCTTTAAAAACATAACAGAATTGTTCCTTCCCAGGAAATCATTCTGAGAAGTCACTATTTCTTTACCCACTTTTATCCACCTCTGAATGAAGTTAAAGTTGACATCTTTTAATTCATCTATTCTTATTTCTCCCAGATAAAAATAATCCAAGTCAATAGGGACTTTTTCTTTTGTGTGAGCATCGGGTTTGTAATGACCCTGATGCAATTTCCAGGTGGCTACTTAGATCAGGCAGCTGAGTGTGCTATCAGTCTCTTTGAAAATGTACTTGCTGTAAAGTCTAGCCACAGGTTCTGGATCAGTCCCCATGGCATGTAAAGAAATCAAAATTCAAAGGTCAAGTGAAAGTCACATAGCTGAAGAGTGAGGATTTGAACTTGGATCATATGGTACTGGAGCTGGTGTAAAATCTGTTCACTCCACATCACTGGTGAGCATGAATATCTACCTGTGTCTCAGAGCCCACCTTCCTGCATTCATTTATTTTATGAATTCAAGTTTCATGAAACTTAATAAAGACCTTGAGATCTGGCAATCACATCTGTTTTTGTCTTATCATTAGGACACTGATAAACAAAACATTTTTGGATATTTTTTCTTTTTGTTTTGCATTCAATTTACTTCTTAACTAGCTGCAAAATTGCTAACATCAGTTCACTCTATTTAACTCCACTCCTACACTTCAGTGAATCTTGCCAAGGTGAGACTCTATCTTACCAAATCCAAATGGTAAGACCCCTCACTTGACATGACTCACAGAACTCATACTATTGATTACTTTCTCCTCCATCTTGAAAGTCTTTATCTACATGGTATTCAGAATGTTACACAACCTAACTCTATAGTCTCTTGTGTAGGCAATTTCTTCTCTTCTTCCTTCTTCTCATACACATCAGCTCCCTAATTGATTTTATATACCCTATCTCTACTTTAAATACTACCCCCAGTTGCAAATGCTCCCAAAAGTTCTATATTTATATTTTGAATTGCTGTGACATTTTTCAAAGGATGTCTCATCTCACAGACATCCTTCTACATATCCAAGACAGATTTCCTGTTTTCCCCATGGACTGTCCTTCCCAATTTTAGTAAATAACATCTCCAGCTATCCAGTTGCTCCTACTAAAAATTCAAGGGTCATCCTCAAGTTCTCTTTTCCTTTACATGCCATACCACCCGATTGTGGTAATTCTTTTGGCATAACCTTTAGAAATTTTCTGAAATTTACTGAGATTACAACTTAGGTCCTGTCACACACACAAAAAAAGATGGGAAATATATGAGATGATGGAGATAATTAAATGGAGGGAAGATTCTCAGAATGTATACATGTATCAAATCATCACAATGGACACTTTAAATCTCTTACAACTTTGTCAATTATAAATCAGTAAAAATTTCAATATTAAATTTCAGAAAAAGAATTTCCAGAATTCAAATTCTGTAATCTATTGCTATTTTCCTCATGCCCATTGCCATTATCTCTCACTTATAAAATTGCAGCCTCTTCATGTACCTCAACAGATTTCTCCCTTACACTTTTAGAGTCTATTCCTAACATAATATAACAAAATCTAACTCCTTACCCACAAATTTCTGCATAGTTTTGCCCTCTCTCTATGGTCTCATCCTCCATTTTCCTCTCCCTCATTCCTTCCACCAATCTTCCTACATGTGTTGTCCATAAAACTCACAAATCAGAGACTTTGCATTTGCCATTCTCTCTGACTACGATGCTCTTCCATCAAACCACAAGTCAATTTTTCAATTAATTTTCATGATTTGCCTTTTCAAAAGTGTGTTTTTCTTTAAGAAGTCTCCTCTAACCACCTAAGTCAAAGATATCTTCCTCTAACTTTGCCTGCAGTCTATGCTGTATTTGGTTTGATTAGGTGTTTCGCTACATATTACATATTGTTTCCTTTATTATCTGTTCTGCACTAAGAAAACAATCCCATATGGTCAAAGATTTGCTGCACTTGTTCTCGGTGGTATTTACAATGTACAGAACAGTGCCTTACACATATTGGATTCTCAAAGTTTATATATATATATGAAGTGAATAAATGAATCCATGAGTCAATAACAAGCAAAAAGAAACTTCTGAAAAAATTATAAAATTAGGCTAGTATCAAATAACATTGGATCTTGAAGGTCTTAAGAAGCAGTTTGGACTCTATTCTAAATACATTAGAAAGCCTATGTAAGAGCTTAAAGAGAAATAAGATATCATCTGATAAATGCTTTAAAAGATGACTGGTTGCTTTTTGAAGAATCAAATGCATGATTTCATGTCCTTTCTTGAAAACTGGTGTGCAAATCAGATCTCAGTAAATTAACTAATATTCTTAAGATATTAGTAATCCTCAATTTTATAAAACAAACAATAGTCCAGGGTTTTGATTTCCATGGTTTACATGGTTTCAGTAATCTGGGGTCAACTACAGGGGAAAAAAAAATCACCTTAGTACAGAGTAAAAATAAAAGTTACCTCTTATTTTCTTTCCTTGTAGTTTTTTGACCTAGATATTTTTGAGGAAAAAACTTAACCTCACTGTCAGGCTTTTTCTTAAATTACACTTACCTCAAGCAGGTGGATATATTAATATATGGATATCCATAATATATGGATACAGAAGCAGAGATGTAGTGTTGAAAAACAAGATATAAAATTAGAAACCAAAGGAAGTCATCTTCGCAAGCTGAACTCTCTTAAGCTCATTTTATCTTGTCAAAATACTATAACTTCCTCCTGTATAAGAATGAAGGCATTTAGCTGATTAATAAATTCACAGCATATACTAAACCTCACAGATTAGACAACATTCCCTATGCTTACTCATGGCAATAGGGAGCTACATTTGTGATATTCCACAATCTCAAAAACGGTTGAAAGAGAAACAGCAACCTTTCAGGCCTATTTGTGTAGCTCTTTTCTTATCTTCAACATCAATGAAATAAACAGAGTCATTATTCTAAAAGGAATTCCCAGGATTGAGAAACTGAGGCAAAAACATGCCTTAGTAGCATGGTCTATCCAGCCAATTAATAATAAAAAGGGGCCTCAAACTGAAGGTCTTTGCTACTCTTGCACAATTCACATTTCCTTTAAAAATGTTTACGTGTAGAAGATGGATTCAATTAAGATAATGGAAGAAACCAAATGTAATCCCATGAGTTGTCCACACAGAAATACGAACCAGATGAGATGTTCATTCAGAGTATTTCAGGAAAAAGGAAGAGGAACACCCCACCCCCACTGAAAGATGGGTGGGTTTGAGGCAGACTTCCTAATTAAGGATCAACAAACCCAAACTAAAGATGATACATCTGTCTGAGGGGGGAAAAAAGAAAGGGAGGGGAGTTGAGTAAATGTGGGTGGCATATGAGTTATGAAAAATGAATCTGGAAAACTTGTGTATGCTGACAATTTTGCAGAGACAAAACAGAAAATGGAGAGCACTACTTAAAATGCAGAAAGTGAAAATTTTTGATTTTCTCCTCTTCCAAGTGAAACAGTAATGTCAAAGTTGAATGTTAGTGCACTGACCATAAGCTCCTTAAAGTATATCATATCATTTTTCTAAAAATCTCTAATGTAGGGTTGCATGAATGTTAAATAATAGAAGAGATACATAGAAAGAGGTGGAAGCCAAAGAAGTGAAGAAAGTCTATATTATAATCAGAAATTTTGTCACTGATATTGAAAGTAAACAAGCAAAACAGGAGTCCACAAACTTTGGGGACTTTCTTCATTTGCGTATTTAGCCTCAATTGCTATGTGAAACCTACTTTACAGTGAAAACAATTGCCTAAATAAAACACGAGATATTATAGTGCACATCTAAGAGCAGCCAGTAAGTTGGCACAGCACCACCATTCCTTTCAGACATCATCAGAATCAGAATTGTGTTTGGAGCTTGCAGGTCTAGGTGATAGTAGGAGGTGGGATAGAGTGCCCCACATTCCTGGACCCTGCAAAGCTTCCCAGGACCCCTTCTGATGTCATGGTTCCTCCTTTTCCTGTACTTGCCTCTCCACCAAAGCTCTGCCAGAATCACTCATTGTAAAAATGTTTTACATGCCACTTTAAAGATGTTAGAAGGCAGAAAAAGACAATCCCCTTCCACTGGACGTGAAAAAGTACACAAATGAAGTCACCATAGGTACCAGTGTTACTTATCCAGGATTTCACATTTGCAGAGGTAGCATTAGCCTGGCTTCTGCTTTAAACAAAGCTCAGAGTACTCTCCTGTAATGCATCTGGATGCTTTTGATGGTGATAATCACTCTGAGTGATTTGGTTAAGCCAGAATACTAATCCAATGAGGCATTACTGGTGTCAGGAGGGACGGGACTGATCAAAAGACTCTTAAAGCAGGAATCTGGTTCAGCAGGTGAGTCTGGTAAATACTGCAAGTCCAGGCGGGCATGGATGGAGATACATCACCAATTAATATATAAGGGAGAAGAGTAGATCCATGTAAAACACCTGAAATGAGCTCAATGAAAAAAATCTGCAGCAATTTCCAGCTTGAAGAGTTTGGCTTAAACAATTGCATTTAACTCGAGCATCCAACTAAACTCTAAAAAATTAAAATGCAGGATGAAAAACATGCCAATAAGAAAAGCAAAAGAATTGTAAATGAGACAACTGTAAACACATTTTTAATATAGAAATATTTTATATTTTCCAGCATAGAAATTTTAAGAACTACTTAAAACTGACCCATTGGAGCCAATAAAAGAGACTCCTCAAACTTCCTTAAGACCTAAGACAATCTGGTCTGGATGTGGAAAAAGGCTGATGAAATAGATGCTTTTTATAAGAAATGGGTAGACCGACTATTCCTCCAATGCAGACATAAAACAGCCTGTTTATTTTCTGATGAAGTTGGATCAGAAAGGCTCTTCCAGGGGTCAGGGGTTGCAGGGACAAGGGTGAAGCACCTCACTGATAATAGGGAAATTGTGTTACATTTTGCATAAATATTTTAATGTTCTGCTGTGAATTAACAAAAGTTTCCAGGCCTGCAAGTGTGTTTGTGTGTGTGTGTGTGGGGGGCACGCATGTGTGCATTGGGGTGATGTAATTTATAGAAACTAGTGGATAAAAATTAACATGGGTAGGTGACAGTCTTCCTGGGGATATTACAATGGCTCCATTATATACCTCATTTTCTTAGTAAGAAAATAAAATGGTGAAAAAACAAAATGTGACCACCAACACTTTTTTGCATGTAGTTTCTTTTATGAAATATTTTATTATGGAGAATTTTAAACATGTACAAAAGTTGAGGGAATCATTTCATGAATCCATTGCCTACATTCGAGGATTATGACTTTCAGCAATTATTAATGATGGCCTATTGCATGACATATTTACCCTCATCCCCCTCTGGCACTTCTTTCTTTCCCATAGCTCACGTCATTTCATCCACAATGAGTTCCATGTGTACCTCAAGGAATAACAAGTGTTTTATAACATCACAGATTTAGTGCTAGCATATAAGCACACACATTTATCAAAGATCATGTATATCTTTTAAATTAAAAAAAAGGAAGGTAAATATTAATGTCAGGACATCATTTGAAAGCCATTTAGAGTTATCATCTAAATGCCCTAATTAACCAATACAATATCTTCATGTCAAGATGTTAATTAAAGTGACTCTCTAAAGGGGAAGTGCATAGTTGGAAGTAAATCTCAATCAGTACCCTGGTCTACATGAAATCAAAGATCTCCGAAGAAATAATACATTTGTGGCTGCACGGTCTGTATATTGTTGATGGTGATAATCATCAACATTTTTGCTACAGACAGTGGTGACTTGGAGCTATGGGAAACTAGCTAAGCTGAAACCTTGTTTCCCTGCATGATTTGCAGAATGACCAAAAGGGATCTTTATTCAAGATGAGAAAGTGGAAGGCAAACTAGAGCCTTGATAAAAAGGTAAAAATTGGCTGAGAGTCAAATACTATTGCAATTCACATCATGCACATTGCCAACAAGCTGAGAACCTTGAGGAAGTTTGTGGAATGAGTATGTGAGGAGAGTATTGGAGAGGAGGTGAGAGAACTTGAGAGAGAAATTTATGTGTTAGTTTCTTCACTGTTGATATTAAAAGTTCTACAGAGATAATTTCAAGGGTTCCAATATTCTTTGTCTGCTACAACCATGATGAACCTAATCATGATGGCAGATTTTTATACAATAACAGGATGGTTATATGGCCATGGTAAAGTACATCAGACCTTTTGAAATCATCTACATCATCAAAGTAGGAAGTCAGAAGTAATCAGGGACCACCATGAGTTCCAGTGAGAATCAGACCCAAGCCCAGCCCATCTTCATGACTTTCCATGTTTTTAATCCTCCACGTTAGGCCTCCTGTACTTTCTGTCATCTCCCTGCTGACTTGGACCTGGATACTACACACCTACTTAAGAACTTAACCAGTACCCATAATTGTACATAACAAAATCCCTATAATTAATATCATCAATGTGACTCCGCTTCTCTGATAAACCCCTTACTAATACACCTACATAACTAACTACACAAAAGTCAATTACAAATGTATGGTTTAGACACTGAGAATTATCAGACACTATTTTGTATCTAGTCTCTAGGAAAGTACATTTTTCAAAATCAATAAACTATGTCTCTGAAATGCACACGTGCTCTTAATTTGCACAATATTATTACACATTCATGCCGGTATGTACCACAGATGGTACATGCATACTCAGGTGAGCTTCATTAATTCAGTTCATTTAATATAAATCAGCCCTGTCTGGTGGAGAAAAATTACAAACAGAGCCATCTGATGGTAGAACACATGAAATACATCCCGATGGTGGATGTGGTAAGCTTTCCATGGCCTTCTCATTTCCATTATTTGATCTGATACATTTTCAAGAAAATATGAGCTTTTCGTAGAGGAAGTTTGGGAGATTTCTTTTTACTAACTACAGGCAAATGAGACCCAGCAATTCCACTTCTACATAGCCACCCAGAGAAGACAAAATCACTAATTCGAGGGGAAACATGCACTTTAACATCATTGTGGCCCAATATATAACCAAGCTATGGAAACAACCTAAATGCTCAAATTCAGGTGAGCTGATCAGGAGGATGTCGTATATGTACTCAAAGAACTATTACTCAGTTATCAAAAAAATAAACTCCCGTCATTTGCAGCAACATGGAAGGAGCCTGCTTGGCTTCACTGACACATGAAATACAGAAGAACAAAACAAAAAGTCAGATAAAGTCAATCTAAGAACTAACCCTAGAAAACTAAGACCTGAGGCGAGCAGAGGGAAAAGTGAAGGGGGAGTACAATGAACTGAAGTGGTGGATTATGGGTATCTGGGTGGTGTGTGTGACGTGGTAACACCACCTGAGGGGGAGATCTTATAGTATAATACACAAACAACAATGTAAACAAATTTTACCTCAATAAAAATAATAAAAATGACAAACAATTGTGGGCAACCTTAATGTAACAGAAGTTAGAGAAATTGTTCTGCTAGTACTTTAGAATAGTTAGGTAGGCCATTACATTGTGTATCCTATTTGTCCACAGAGATGCAGCAGATTTTGACTTCAAAGTCAACTAGAGTTTTCTGGAAGGTATATGTGAAATGTGAGCCTGATTGAGAGAATATACCTCAGGATGTCTTGGAGATAAAACATGTTCTAGGAAATGAATAAGTAATGGAAGAAACAGAGAAGAAAACTAGTAACAACCTCATTACTATTTAATACTTTGTCCAAAAATGCTGGCAGTTGAATATGAAGGAGTAAACAAGACAAATAAAATTCTACCTGCATGGAACTTACTATTGCTAAAATGTGAACATGAATTAATAAATTATTGAATAGTAAATAAGTAAGCTAACAAATAAAATGGCATAAATAATATAAATGACAAACACAAAGAGTACTAAGAATTATGAAGACAATACAATGGATTAAGAGGGGGAGAGAGCAAGTGTGGTCTGGGGTAACTTTGCTGCATTGTCAAGGAAGACATCTCTGAGAAGATGGCATTTATACTAAGATATGTGAGAAGACTGAACAAATCATACAGAGATTTTTAAGGAACAGCATTATAAGCAGAGGGATCAGCAACTGCAAGTTCTTGAGGTAGAAATGAGAGTGGAAGTCGTCTAATGCAGCTAGAGCAATTGGAGAGTGGAGTGTGGAAAGGCAGGTACAGTCAGATGACACAAGACTGTGGGAGCCCTAATTATCATCACAAGAAACCATGAAAGATTTCAAGGAAAGAAATCTAATATGATTTATAGGCTGAAGGAACAATCTGTCTAAAGGGACAGTGTGGAAGGAGTAATAACAAATACTAAATTAGCCATCTTTGTGAAGGCACTGTCTACAATGTGATAAATCTTTACAAGAATGACAAAAGACTAGATCCTGGAGAATAGTTAGTTTTCCCTCAAGCTTGTCTAAAGACAAAGTAAGGAGAAAATCTGTGCGCACCCTTAGTGATCAGGCAGTACCAGCTGGGTCTGCCCCACGGCCATCTAACAGCCGATAACCACCAGGCATTCATGCTGTGTTTCACCGAACTGATAGGGGAGTGTACATGGGTACTGCCCTATCTGGGGACTGGGAACCCTGACCAGAGCCTGTGGGGCCTGGAATGTCACTTCCATAATCTCCACCAAGGTAGAGACACTGCCAGAGGGAATTACTAATTTCCAATTATTATTTACCAAGAGGTTTCTGAGTGCTTACCAAATTCTCTGTCCTGAAGGGGGTGGAGACAGCACTTAGTAACTCGCAAGAGAGACTGGACTTACAGACAAGATGCTTAATCATTTGAGAAATAGCTTAGTTAAAACTGATTTGTCTCCTAAGTGGCTTGTTCTTTTATCCTGTTTATGTCAAGTACTTGAAGTTTGCATTTTACTGCTTAGAAAGATGCTAGGCAAAATCCATGTTTCTGCTTGCAAGGCATGCTGGGATGTAAAATGGGTTATGAGAGAAAAAGAAATGAGTAGGACCTGTAGAGAATGCAGTAGAGGGACTAACCTCACTGCGGGGCTATACCTCTTTGGGAAGCACAGTCTGAGGGCAAATGGACATACAGTTGTCAGCCAGGTTGCTCTGACTGTGAAGAGGTCTGAGCTGGTGTGGTCTGTGTTAATGCTCTGCTTCTGATCCCCAAATGGTAGGATGGCGGTCCTTGGTAGCTTAGAGTGAGGAAGAGTGGAAAAACATAGCACTAAAATAGGGTATGTGTGGGTACAAGGGCAGGTAAAGTCCAAAAGCAGTCACTACTCTAACTTGGTAGATTGTGTTGGAGGCAGAAGAACAAGAGAGAAAATCTGGATCCTAGGTAGTTCAACTCAGCATTACTCCAAAATCACGTGTAGGTGGGGCTGAGGTTGATAAGGATGGCTGAAAGGATCACACAAGATGAGCATAGCTGAAATTTTTCAGTCCCCAACTGGAGTATTTGAGGTCAAACTTTTACTTCAAAGCTTATATTGCCTACATCTGCTTTATAGTGTAAATCAGAGGTTGGCAAACTTTTTCTGCAAAAGACCACAGGTTTGGCGGGCCACATTAGCTCGGTGGCAACTACCTGACAATTATATATAAACATCCAAACCAAAAGTGAAGCCTATTCCTATAGTCCACATATTTTTCCACCCATTCTTTTTGCGTTAGTTATACATATGTAAATACAGTTGCATAATTTGGGATGTGTGTAAATAAAAAAACAAAAGTGAAGTCTAAGTGAAATACCACATCTATAGGCGTAAGCAACAGCAGAACTTTCTCATGTTCTTTCTCCAAGTCACTCCTCTTCTTTCTTCACTCTGAGAGGAAAACCCATGTAGGGTGCTGCTATTCTAAGTTCTCTGGGATTCCACTCTTCCTTTCTGCCTCATTAGTCCCCTTTCTGGCCCCCACAGAGATCATTCCCTACATCATAACTGCCACCTACTACCAACAAAGAGATTAACTGATGTCTAAAATTTCTCTTTATTCTTTAAAACTGTTTCTTGGTGAGGTATCTGGGCCTAGAATGGGACCCACATCCACTTGATTACCATTCAGCAGTTTATGAAAACACACAAAACTTGCATTATATTTCATATCCAGGGCTTTCTTTATCCTTGCAAATAATCACATCATTTGTTGTGAACTATCAGAAATGAGGGGGTTAATGAACTAAATATCCCTGCAGAATAAACACAAGAGTGATATGTGCTCTGTGGCTGTCTAGTTGAATAGCCAGGCTGTGATAGAAACAGCTAATCTGATAGGACAGTAGTAAGCATCTATCTTTGTCTTGTCTTACCTACAGAGTGATCACTTGTGGAGCACAGCCTTACAGTTTTTGTGGATTACCCTAATACAACTCTTCCCACAGCTTTCAAAACAGCTGTTTTAGGTAGAAACCATGAAAATCCTCAGAAATTGTAAGGCAGGTACTGAGAAAAACTACACTGAGTCTTTGTCCCAGTCAGAAGGACTGAACGCAATACCCTTTCAATAAACGCCAACAGAAAAAAGCTCTGTCATCGTCCTGCACAGTTATCAATCCAGCAGTGAGATGAGCCAAATGCGATGCAGATTAACCTATATTGGCAGGATTTCCCAGGTCATCTTTCTTAGAACAAAGCCCTTCTGGTTCCACATTGAACAGGACAAGACCGCTGTGATTAGGTGGAATGGCGCTGGTAACATCAACTGAATGAGATTCCCAGGACCCCACCGAGGCAACATGAGGTGAACCTATGTGAACACGCTTTGAGCAGTTCAGGAGAAGATCCAAAAGTTCTGTTATTGATATTTTTAGCTGCCTTTGTGTTCCCAGCTCTTGGCCAGATATGCCAGATTGGCTCAGGAGGATCAAAGAGTAGGCTTGCTTTAAAAAGTCCCTATTTGGGAGGAAATTAAAAAAAAAAAACCCTGGCAAAGACTTGTATTTGTTTTCATTTCTGCTGCTTCTTGCAGCTCTTCTGCCCTCCTCCCACCCCCTCCGCCCCAAACTTCACAGAGTTTACTCAGTGGTTACTCATAATTCAAGGAAATGGGCTGCCATCTGAAAAGACTAAGAACTGCTGCAAAACCACCACAATGAACAAAATGTAACACAACAGATAACACTGTCACAAATTTAATCAACATTTTGTCACATTTAAGCCAGTAGCTTTTAAAATGTGGCATTATAATTTCAACTACAACCCTAATCCCCTATGCCATTTACTATCTTGAACTTGGGATATAACCACCTATCCTTGTAAATATTTTCAATTATTGCTATAGATATATACTATTTATATAATTTATCCTTCTAGTTCAATGTCTTCTTTATGTAAACACTGTCATTTTGCACATAGCCACCTGCTCTCTTTGTAACTTTATTTTGCACTTTACTCAAAGTTTTCAAGATTTTTCATATTACCTCATAACATTTACCTCATTCATTGTAACCACTAGAACCTTCCACTGGGTCCTGTGGTTTCTATCGCTACTGATGCTCATTTGGGTTGTTTCCTAGATGAAAATTTTCCTATAAAATTTTATGATCTCCACTATTATAAAAATGCTTCACTGATTGTTCTTATACTTAGACAGTTTCGTACATCATACATATTCCTTACTTTTCAGAGAATTATTTCATGCCTCGCCCTCTTACGTCTATTCAAGAAAAGCAAAATAAAAACTGTAAAGGTGAAATGTTCTACTCACCCCTCATCCTAAGGCTCACACATGCATCCAGAAGGAGCAACCATCTTTGCTTCCCAAATACCTGCTCTGATTTAAGAAAATTAAGTTTTCATCAACTCAAGTGCCATCTGTGACGGCTGTAAGGTCACTTGACAGTCACTTATTTTTCTGAGTTATTTTGTAAGGGTTTGCTTTCCTGTGACCAAAGGAAAAGTATCTGCAACCATAAAAGAGAAACTATCCAATTTCCAAAATATGTCACATTTTGGAGTGTTAATAATGACAGCGTTTTGTCCACCCATGATCTTCACATCATGATTTAAGATGGCCGATTCTGGGATCCCTGACTATGGACACAAATGTCATTCTATGCTCCTCCTGTGGCAGGTCCTGCACTGCTGTCCCACACATTTCTTTCAAGGACTGAAAGAACCATCTTGCAATGAGGTTTGCTCAGACATATGTGGCCAAAGCAACGGTGGGGGCCCAAATCACTTCTGGGAAAGATGAGCTCCCTCAGGTTGATCAGTTTCCGGAAGTCAGTTTCTGAACAGCTGGGTTTGAAGAGAACGTGACTTTTTTAGATCCCAGGACCAGAGCTAGTGTGTGTGAAGAGAGGGAAGTGATGCTGAATAACGATGCTTTTCTGTGTGAAGGATTTGGGGGTTTTATGAGATCTTGAAAAGGAGACTGCATTTTTGGCTAAAACTGAAACCTGAGAGTTCTAGGAAACGTGTAGTTTGGGATTTTCCCACCAGCTAGTGCATGACTCCTGCTCTACAAATTTCAATCCTGGTCGAGATTCAGTCCCGGAGGGGGGGTGGGGGGTGGGCAGAACAGGGGTCCTCTGCTCTCAGAGCATGCCCGGCCCCACGCACCCCTGCAGGGCCTCAGCGGCCTGGAGGAAGCCAAACTGAGAGCCCTTTGCTGGTGTCCCCAGAACCAAAGCGCTCAGCTGTTATTTGCAAACCTCTCACCCCTTCAGGCTCCAGATGTGTCCATCATCCTTTAAATTTCCCAGTTGTTCCTTGTTTGCTTGTTTGATTTCACTTCCCTCTGGGGTAACCCTCTCTAGGAGCTCCCCTTCCCTGGGAAAAGGGAAGGATGGTGGCAACCCAGGCCCACAGTCTGCGCAGGGGTCTGGCGGCTCACCGGGTGGGAGCGCACGGCTCGGTGACCAGGGGTCGCCATGTTAGGATATGAAGGGAGCGCATCACTGGGGAGATGCGAGATGATTCGGTTTCAGGTCTCTGTCTTTGCCACCTGTGATGAGGCCCAACTGGCAGTCTGGCGAGGTACCAGGCAGCCTTCCAAGGTGCACAAGCTGCTGCACCCTGTGCCCCGTGGGCTTGCCCAAGTGCGTGCACAGGCCCGCACAGGCACAGACCGTTTCCTGCGTTTTCACTTATCTTACAACCACCGGACGCTTCTCCCGCGCACACACCTGTAGTGCATTTGCCCCCACCGCACAGTCCTCGTTCTACCCAGATGACTTTGTCAACCACTTAGCTATCAAGTAGGTGCCTTGTTTACCAACTCAGGTCAGCAATTGCTCCAACAGTTATTTATAATTTCTCTCATACAGAATGGTTTGGGTTTTTTTCCCCCACTCGGTTGGGTTTCTTTTTGTTTTCTCTGTTGACTCTTTCACTGTACAGAAGCTTTTTAGTTTGATGTAGTTAGTTACATAACCTGCTGGTTATGTTTTCCTTCATTTCTTTACCTGCTATAGATGTGTCCAGAAGTGAATCTCTGAATTGCAACTCATGGAAGGTTCGATCCAGCAATCGCTATTCTGGAAATGTAGCCAAAGGAGACGCAATGCTTGTACAAAGGGACACCTGTGCCCGGATGTTTACTGCAGCACTATTTATAATTGCAAGGACATGGAAGCAACCCAAATGTCCCAAAACAGATGACTGGATGAAAAAGACGTGGTATATATACACAATGGACTACTACTCATCAATTAAAGACGACAAATTTGATGATTTTATGATAACATGGATGTACTTAGAAGAAATATTAGCAGAAACAGCTAGGAAGAAAAAGACAAAAACCAAATGGTTTCACTAATATATGGGACATGGGAAAAAATAAAAAACCATGAGGACAAGTCAAAACGAGCTAACAATCAAACTGAAGCACACACCTGCCAGAGGGGAGAGGGCGGGAATGGTCAGGGAGGGAAGGCAGTGGATGAACCCCGGGGATTACAAATATGTGACATTTATATATAAATAAATTATTTAATATTAAAAAATTAGTTTGAATATACAAAAAAAAAAAAACAGAATGTTTTCGTGTGTATGTCTAGGAAGAGGGCCTGGTCTGGAAGGAGTTCAGTGTGTTGAGAGAGAGAGGTCAACAGGCACCAAGAATGCCATGTGACAGGGTTCTGTGACACGCTCAACCATAGGCAGTCTTCCCAGGAGTTGCTTTCTGGCTGTCCTGTGACAGGGAATGTAGCAGTGATGGCAACAGTAATTTTGAGCGAAGCAGGCAATAAATGTACAGAACTCCAAAGGCAAGACAAAACAAGTACAAAAAACTCTTTCAGAAAAAAAAAGGGAGATTTCCATTGGTGGCTCCTCAATGCAACTTCAGGCCCTTTAAAAATGCAGAATCACAATGGCATTAACACAACCCCTCCCAAAGTAGAATCATCTGCAATAATACTGACCCAGGTTTAAGCATTATCTCCTATGGCAACAGGTGCCTAAGGAAAGCACAGGGCAATATTTGCCCTTAGCTAACTAACTAGGCTGCTCTGGCCCGCTGTCAAATTGCCTGAACTACAGATTGATTTCAAATCAGACAGTGATTTTAAGGTGAGATCTTCATACAGCGTGAAGGTGCGAAGAGATTCAAAATAGCACATTTCCTTCTATAGCCATTAGATTTAAACCAGAAAAGATCTAACATTTCATTAGACATACTCATCTCCAGGCAGGAATTCCTTCTTATACTAATTGAGTTCACAAAAGTGACACCCCAAGAGCCACGAGTTATGGTAAGTAGCAAGAGAGGTGCTGGAGGTCAAGTTCAGTGTGGAAAGGAAGAGAGAAAGAGACTTCAAGGGAATCTGAGTCATCATCAAATGTTTATTACTACCACTTCCTCAGGGCCCTTGGTTATTAGAACCACCTGTGGGAAAGCATGGGCCAAAGATGAACAGTGAGGACAAAAAAGTAGGGGGAAAAAAAGCAGAGTAAGAGTACCACCAGAGGAATATGAGAATTCAACTGACTTTCTTGGATCAGACAAGTAAATCATAGCACCTTTGGTTCTGACAGGACTGATTTTCAGTTGCCAGGAATAAATCACTATTTTGCTTAAACTAGTACACTCTAAATAATTAATTTACCAGACTGCCTACTCACTTGAACACCTGAATACACTTAGGCCTAAACTATTCCTAGTGAAGATGCTGCCCTCCCGAGGACGTTAGTGGTATTGCCAATTATCTTAAATTTTTAACTAGCTCAGCTGCTCCTATAATTTTGTTGCCATCGGTTGATTCAAAACCAATTATGTCGTGTAAGTAAATTTAACTTTTCCTTTACGTTGAGAAAGTGCTTACAGGTCAGTTAAGATAAATTTTGTGGGCTGATGGTATCTTTTCCAAATCAAGGATCATGAAATGCAATAACACCCTGCTTTTGAAATCATGGATCATTACATCCATTTTGTGTCATCATTCGCTCTTTAAAAATGTTATGAAGTGAAACAGAATCGTAGGGCATATTAGAAAGGACTGAACAAACGCAGTAGATGGCAAGCAGCCAGGCAAGGCGGCTTAGGAGGACTGGAAAACAGGCAGGCAGCTGAGTTCCTCAGCCCCCCATGAATGCCTCTGGGTTATCTCCCCAGTATTCACTCTCACCTCTTTGGTAGTCGCACCGCTCTTCATCCTGCTGGTAATAGTGCTAAGTGCTGCCCTGCTGCCGCTTTGAGCCCTGCTTCCAGGTTCAGGTGTGCACATTTACACATTTGCACCGCCATACTCTGAGCACAGGTGTCCACAATTTTGGGTGTGCATGCCCTGCACCCATGCTCCCAAACGCCTTCTGTGTTAACATGGCTGGTAGAAGTCACCGAGGTTAGTGGTATAGAAACCTGGAATAATTTACCCCTAAAGAGGCTTAGCAAGTCTTGTGCATACGAAGAAATAATCACTGTGAGGTAAGACCCAAGGGATAACGTGATCAACGCGCGTCACTTGATCTTCACTTGATTTTTTGGCGCATGAGCATTAACTTGACCATACCAAGACAATGACCGCGGCCTCATGAGGTAGGAAGGATTCTGAGGCGGCTGCCCAGTTTACCGCCCTTTAGAAAACATGCTCTGGATAAATTCCCTGAAGTGCATTTGGAACAGAAGTGAAATGGACTAGAATTCCGATGACTAGACTACTAGCTGACTGTTTCTGATAGTAAAAAGTGGGATGATTCAAGTGGCGCGTGCCTGTAAGCTTCAGCCTATGAAGCGGTTGGGGCTAGGGATCACGGTCCGAGTCCTGCTCAGGGCAACATAGCAAGACCTAGTCCCAAAAAATAGCTGGGTGTGGCAGCACATGCCTGTAATCCCAGCTACCTGGGAAGCTGAGACTGGGGATTGCTTGAGTCCATGATACCCCAGGCAATGTGAGCCTGCGGTTTCATGGCCAAAAATAGCGAGACCTAGTCTCAAAAATAGTGGGGGGGAGGGAGGGGTTTTACCTAGCCAAGTCTTTACCAAGCCCTTAAAAGAACCCCAGGCCTCTCCTGAAAGACACACTCAAGGCTTGAGCAGAAAACTCTGTAAGAAACCAGCACCAAGTTGTTGCACTGGCCCACCTCGCAGCCAGCACAACGGGGGCTCCATCCTACAGCCGAAAGGATATGCAGTCAGTCACCAACACGAACACATCTGGACAAAACTCAGTGTCAGAAAGGCAGGCAGCGCATGGGACACCTTGATTTCAGCTTGAGAAAGAAACCCTGAGCAAAGAGCTCAGACCTCTGCACCTGGATTTCTGACCTAGAGACCCTGTGAGATAACAAAATATGTGTGTTCAAGTTCCTTAACTTATGACAATTTGTTGTGCAGCAGTAGAAAACAAAGCTATTGTTCCACAATTTATATTTTATAATTGTCAAACAGAAAGCAACATAATGACCCTCTGCAAAATGTTGGGGTTTTTCATGAGTTTGGACCATGATCTTTTTCAGTATTAGTTCAGAATCTTTCTCGCAATAGTTCTTACATTCTTGACAGTTATGACTTGGTTATTATAATAGCTCTACTGTCCTTCAAACTGGTAACACTAGAAGATAAAAAAGAAAAATAACAGACGAAAAAGCTAGGTTTGCTCACATGCAGGTTTAACTGCTGGCTCTAAATGTATAAGTCGTAAGAAAAATGTTGACTCATTGCAAATTTTGATTTCACTTGAGTCTCATTCTAATAAGAAAAATGTGTGCAGGATATTATAGTATTTTCTCTTTATCATTTGTGCAAAGAGAAAAGCATACCTGGCATAATCTTTAAGATAATCATAAAACTGAAAACTGACACACTTCAAAATTTGACACCTAGAAATACAAAATGTGAATTTATTAGTAAGTCCTTTGGATATTACTTTTAAAAAACAAGAAATGAAAGTGTTAGAACTATTTTTTAGACAGGATGAAGGATAGAAATCAATCAATCAATCAATCGTTTAGTAGTGAACTTAATATAGTATATACACATGTTGACTTTGTAATGATGAACACTTGAAATTTACATAAAGTTATAATGCAATGCTACTTTAATATGATGCTAGCTGTGGGTGTTTCATACATGATACTGTGTTGAATGTGTTCCTTCCATCCTCACTCTTTTTTTAGTTTTTATCACAAATGATGTTGAATGCTGTCAAATGCTCTCTGTATGTTATGATTATATTGGGAAAATGGAGGAAAGAGGTGAAAACATTGTGATTGACATGACCAGAGAGGACCGTATTTCAACGATCTCTTCTCTTCCTCAACACAGGGTTTTATCACACTCCCTGCTTTCCCTGCAGCAACGAGAGGCCATGTCATGGTTCTGGTAAGAGACGGTGATGGGAGATGGCATATGTTCTGCCTCAGGGACTAACAGACTGGTCACTTTGTAAAAGTCCTCGCTCCAGACCATCTGCGGAGATGGCAGTGGAATGTAGTAGTGACGACACGGAGCCGGTTCATGCATGTCCTCACTAGACCTAAAGTGCACCTGAGAAATGGCTGTTTTTAACCTTAGGCCGAGGACTCTGATGCTGGACTACTCTACGCCAAGGACTGGGAAAGCTTTCCCATAAAAGATCACAGCATGAACATTTCGGGCACTTGGGGCTACAGGCAGTCTCTGTCACATGTGCTCCTTCCATTGTTTTTAAACAACAACCCGATAAAAATGTAAAAATCATTCTTTGCTTATAAACTGTGTGAAGACAGGCTGTGAGCCAACTCTGATCTTCGGGTTGTCATATGCAGATTCTCATCTAAACAACTGTAGGTGGTATTGTCAGCTGCGGCCAGTCTCCCAGGCAGGGAAAGTTTAGTCTTTTCCCCAAGGAAGGAAGGAGATCTGGGGTCTTAACACTCTCAGGTGCTTTCCTCCTGTGGGGAGTAGAGACAGATCAAAAGATAAGGAACAACTCATCTTTCTCTCCTCTCTGACATACCAGGATAGTTACCAGCAAGTTGCTTATCTGTGACAACAGCCCCCTAACCTCCTAGGAATGTCCCACTGAAGAGACACAAGAGAGATGTGCTGCCTATGTGTCACATGTCTTGGGATCTGTGTTTTTTCCTTCCTCGTTACCTTACTGTGATCATTCTTCGGCAAGATATAAATAAAAAAAGACCCAACTCCTAATAAAGACGAATTTGGACATGTTCCCCAGTCCGGCTGGCCTCACAGATTGCTATCAATCTCTTCGTCTCATTCTTCTTCTTTCCCGCATGGGACTCCTAATACCTCAATATCTCCTCTGTTGATTGCTGGAAGATAGTGAATAAGTACCCCAGCAATTAAGTGGGAGACCCTGGGGATATGTTCACACTATTTCCTTGAATTTCCTTGTGGGCTTCATCTCCCGCTGCCAATGGTGGTCATTCACCACGTAAGTCCCTGCTCTCTGTTAAGCAGTAAGTGACTGTTCTCTGCTCTCTTTTTGTCTGCACCTCCTGGTTAAACTACCATTGTGTCAGGAACTGCTTCTGGGAAAAACCAAACGACTACATCTGCCCTGTGTAATGCACCTATCAGTGCAGGAAGTGAGTGCTGCTGTGACTGGAGTTTGAAAAGTATGCCACTGTCAAGAGACTACCAGTAAGAGATTAAAAATGGTTTCATAGCTAGGAAAAAAGTGACCCATCCTGGCCAGTGGCAGAACATCTGGTAGAACTGTTACCTGTGATGGGAGATTGTAGGAAAGCAAACGCAGCCTCACTCAACTCAAATCATTAGACTGGTGTTCATTAACCTATGCCAAGCACAGGCTGCTTATTAATTAGTGATTTTTAATAAGTCACCAAGCCCTGTCTGTTTTACATTCACACATTTCTCATATCTTTTCCTTGCAGCCTAGTCTACGCATTCACAGGATGAATAGAGTCACTCTGTAGCAGATTCGGTGTTCAGCTTGGATGTCTCCCTGCATGCAGAAACTGAAAACTTCATTTATCAGACTTCCCTGCTTCAAAAATGTCAGCTTGATCACACAGCCACCAGTCATTGGCTCTTGTAGTGGAGCGTGGCAGCTGATGTCTGCTGGCAAACAGGCACAGAGGCATCTCTATTCTGCAGTGGCATCAGCAGAGGCCCTGCGTGGTCACTGCTTTTCATGGGTGGGATGCGTAGACCCTGAGGCCCATCAATTTTAGTAGGTACAGCCCTAGAGACCCTGGTGCATTCCCTGGAGGCTGCACCAGACCCCTGGGTAGAGTCCTGAATGCTGGCTAGGCTAGTGTCTGCATAAAATTTGGGTAGATTCCACTTCCCCATCTCTGAGTCAGGCAACATTAGCAGGTGTCCTGGAGGGCTACGCCTAGGAACTGTTTTCAGAGGCCAACCTGCCCCTTCTATCCTTCTGATGATCTTGTAGCCAGTAATTTCTTTCAAGGTTTTTCTGCTTCAGAATAGCTAAATAGTCTTCACTAAACCCTGCTTGCACAAAACTCTGACCTAACATGAGATTAAGTGGGATTCTTGCTTTCAGATCTCCTCTTGGAGATCCGGCTCCCTACTCTTACTCTCCTGGATTCCAAACCCCAATTAGCTCCTGCCCTTCCTTCCTTATGGCACATCTTTGCACCTTACAGTGCAGCTAAACAGAACCCCAGATTTGCCAGCTGTTCTTTGTGCATGCTGCTCCATCTACAAGAAGTACCCACCCTGATGTGCTTGCTTCTATCCTTGGCACTCTTTAGCACGTTTTCCAGGTAAAATGAGTCTTGAATTGACATCTTCTCAAAATACTGCTTTTTTTTGTTGTTGTTAAAAGTCTGAGTTCAAATTCAAATTTTAGCAATTCATAGTTACGTGACCTTGGACAAGTTGTTGAATCACTGAGTATCCTCATCTTTGAAAGGGGGAGACAAATGTAATTTCAGTAATACCAGGAATCTTAAAAAAAAAATAAAATAAACATACAGAGAATGGTCTGAAAGGCAGAAGGTGCAAAGTGGGTGAAACAGGTGAAGGGAACCAAAAGGTACAAATTTTCTATTATAGAGTCAGGGTTTGTACTAAAATGTAATAAAGGGGGGGGGGGGAGGTTGGCAGTGCTTACATCTTACTCTGTAGATGTTCTAGGAGTACTTTCTCAGATTCATTATGTGTACACCTTCTGTTATTCTCAGTCAAAACTACTGGCCAGCAGTTACTCTCCTGTAAGTCAGCAGCTGCAAAGACAAGCTGACTCCCGGCTGAGGCCCCACTCACCTTCTCATGCAGTTCTCACACGCCAAAATGTATTTCCCCTATACTACACCACCCCCGCCCCAAACCAGCAACTAGAGAATTTATGGAATTATTCAGACTAGCCAATCCTAAATCGTTTACTCTCTCTCCTGCAGAAACATCAATGAAGGTTCTGGCATAGGTGTTTTCCACATCTCTGTTTCTGTGTTCTGTCCACACATGGTACTTCTCACATGGCTTTGCAGGGCAAAACCTGCCCTTTTCTCTCAGTAAATGTGATGAAAATGTCCCTCAATGTCATAACCTCTCCATGGTGTCAGTCACCAACATGAGGTTAAAATCTTGTAGATGTAACCTTAGTAAGATCATGTGAGGACTAAAGTCATAAAAACTCAAGAATTCAGCCGTGTGTGTTAATAGTTCCCCACTGAACTTGTAATAAAATTCAAAGCCCTCACATATTCGAGGTCATAGAGTACAACGCCCGCCTCTCCCTTTAGCCAGCACAAGCTTCAGGGTCCCAGGACTGGGCTGGCAAATCTCCCCATGGTGAAGGACCCCATGACTCATTAATGTTCTCCTGTTGCCATGTCAAAATTCTTAATACATTTCAGCTTTCATTTTGCATTTTCACTTGGTAATAAGTCCCACAAGGCATGTTGCCAATCCCACTAACTCAGTCCTACTACTTTCTCTTGACCTTTATACACCAAACTCTGCCCCATTTCTGTCTGAAATATTTGTTCCCTTTCTCTTCATTTGATTATCTCCAGCTTAAATAGCCTTTTCTTAGAGAGGCCTTCTGGGTCATCCATTCCCCCCACTTCTCCCCTACTATTCATCTTACTTTATATTTATAGGAAAGACAGCATTTTGTCTAATTTGTGTATCTGTGTATCTTTCCTAAACATCCTTTGGTATTCTGTTGTTGTGATAATGTTGTATTACTCACTTCTTGTGAACCTTAGAGCCCGAAAACCTATGTATCTTTCCTCTCTAGCCCCTATCTCCAAATTATACTACACATATACACACCAGATGTAAAGAGATTCTCTAGAAGAAAGGGAAAGGCAAAGATTAGTATTTTTGGTAGGCTAATAATGAAAATTACCACTTCTTAGCTAACCACCACAAGAGAAGTTTAGAAAAGTTAGGATATAATTTTCAAACTAATAGGAGAGAAAGCACAAATAATAAAATAATCTAAGGGAAGACAAAAATGATGAAGAAAGGAACAAAGGTAACAAACAAAAGCTCATATGGTGATAGATTTCTGTCTA
>PVHY01012147.1:0-14412 GCA_004024945.1 Uropsilus gracilis
ATATATAAATAAACATCTCTGGGGTTCAACCCCCCCGACCATTCCCACCCTGTCCCCCTCCCCCAAGTTGTGTACTTCAACTTTGTTGTTGGCTTGTTTTGACTTTTCTTCATGCATTTTGTTTATCTTTCCCATGTCCCCTATTGTAGTGAAACCATTTGGTTTCTGGTGTTTTCTTTCTGATCAGTAGTATTTTCCTTAGTCCTGGTCGGGGTTGATTGGAGTAGAGTGAGCTGAAAGGGGTTAATGCCCCCCCTGCCACCTGCTCAGGCTGGTGCTGGTGCCCAGAAGCCTCTCTGCCTGAGCTGCTCAAAACTATTTTTAAATGAATTACCACAACCTCAGACCTTTTCTGGCATCACTATAAACACTATATGAAACATACTCAAAGCCACTGTCAGAGCAGCAGCCAGTTATATTGATCTGATATTGCAAGAACTTAGACGAAATCAAGAGTTGAAAAATGAAACTGACCAAAACTGCTGTCAGTGAATATACCGCGTGGGCTAAATTTCCAGCTCATTCATCTTATTTAATGTGATTCCTTAGTTCAATGCTTGTCTTAAAGTTTTTCTTGATTTGACGTTTTTTATGCAAAGTGTACATCGCCCCTACAGTCATTAAAGGATCATACGGATAAACGTACACCTGCAATGATGGTACGAGTATGGAACAGGAGACGGCACTGAAAGACACGGGAGGGGACGGTCTGCTGCAACTCACATTCTTGGTGTTTGAGCTCTGAATTCATTCTGCGAACTCCACTTCAAGACCCAAGCAAGACATTCTCTTACTGCCTCTGCTTCTCTTTGGAGCAGGAGCAGATTATTCAAAAGAAAATTGCAGTCTATTCGGTCATCAGGTATTTGTGGTGTTTCTGCTCTATGTCCGGCTCTTCGCACAAGCTTAGGGTCCAGTGAATGATGAGACAAACTTGGCTTCTGCTGCCCTGGCACACTTGTGCTGAGGCAGAGAGGACTCACACAATTGCACAAGAAATGCAAGAATACATACTGTAAGAACCTGTGAGAAAACATAAGGAATTCCAGTTTTCTTGCAAGATTTTTTTTAAGACATTTGCCTGGTGTGGGTCTTCTTAGGCCTAAGGAGTTAGCATGAATTACGGGGTCTGACTGGAAATTCACACTGAATTTTTATAACCACTTGATTGAGGAATGATTGACATGTAAAAAACTCTTTGGTGATTAATATATACCCATGAAACTATCATCACCATCAGATCTGGGACGTACCCTTCATCCTCCAGAGTAACATCCACCCTGGCCTCTTGTTAGCTGTTTTGCTTGTGTATGTGGTAAGAAGACACAACACAACACCTATCCTCTTAGGAAAATTGGAATATACCCTACAACGCTACCTGCACTTTGCCAGACAGCAGATTCCTAGAACTAATTTATATTGCATACGTGAAACTTTGTATCCTTTGACAAACACCTCTCTGCTTCCTCCTTCCCCTTTCTCTGCTCCCTTTGAGTTTATTCTCCATTACATATGTAAGTGAGCTCACACAGCATTTATTACTCTGTGTTTACCTTACTTTCCTGTTTTTCAGGTCCATCTGTGATACTGCAAATGGCAGGTCTCCCTCTTTTTTAAGGTTAAAAAAATATGTGCAAAAGAATAAAGTTGGGTTTTTACCACCTTGCACCAGAACCAAACCTTGCCCCAAGATGAACTGAAATGAGTTGAAGACTTAAATATAAGAGAAAAGTTCTTTTTGGTCTTCAGTGATGATTTGGCAATTGTTTTGGGCAGAGGAGGAGGTTATGACACCGAAAGTACAGGGAGCAAAAGTGAAAATAAACAAATGGGGAAACACTAAATTTAGAAGTTTCTGCCCAGAAAAGCAAACATCAACAAAACAAAATGGCAATCTATGAAATAGCAGAAAATATTTGCATAGCATCTATCTGGCTAGGGGTTAATATCCAAATCATATACGGAACTCAAACAACTCAAAAGCCAAATAATAATCATAATCTGATTCAAAACTGAACAAAGGACCTGACAAGGAGGTGGGGAAGGGTCAAAGCAGGGAAGGGTAGAGCATAGGGACTGTGGTGATGCCTCATGAGTGCCATGGTGTGGGAGAACTATGGGATTACACCAGAGGGGAGAAAGCAATTACTGCCCAAAAGTGAACAAAGAGATAAAAAAACGAATCAACCAATTTGAAAAACAGATCTACTCTTTTAAGACATAAAGAATACGTGATAGTCAATAAAGCAAACAGGAGTGATGACCTTGTACAGATACCGGAAAAACACTGCTGGCCGGCTAAGTTGTTCCCAGCAAATCGTTCGACCTGATGATGATTTAAAATACGTGTTAGAGAGAATTAAATATTCCAGAGGCTTGAGTTAAAGTGCTCGGGCTAGCGAGCCAGAGTTGACCCTGATCCCGGTTTTGGTACAACGTATAAGGAAAAACGGTTTTACCTTTTAAATGGCTGAAAAAATTATAATGAAATTCGAACCAGATGAAAATTCCGTGAAGGTAAATTTCAGTGCCCAGAAATGAAAGTGTCACCACAGCGTCTTCGTGTCCACGTTGGCTTTGTTCCCTCCAAGCGTCAGGCGCCGAAGAGTCGTTCCGGCTGCAGGGACTGCGATGTCTAGCTTGCTTACTCTCTTCTAGGGCTCTCTACAGAGCTTGTCTGCCCCTTTACCAGAAGTTGTTTCTTTCTTTCTTTCTTTCTTTCTTTTTTTTTTTTGTTTTTTAGACCAGGTCTCACTGTTTTTGATACCGTGGAACCGCAGGCTCTCGTTGCCCGGGGTACCACAGTCTCAAGCCATCCCCAGCCTCAGCCTCCCAGGTAGCTGGGATGACAGGCGCGCACCACCACGCCCAGCTATTTTTTGGAACTAGGTCTCGCTACGGGCCCCAGGCGGGACTCGAACCTCGATCCCTAGCCCCGGCCGCTTCATAGGCTGAAGCTTACAGGCACGGGCCACTGTGCCTGGCCGAGAAGTTGTTTCTTTTCAGAAGATGAAGTTGTCAGCGCTGAGGTTGCTGCGTGAGGGATTTAAATGTCTGAAGTGGTGAGAGTAGGCTGTTTTCAGGAAAAGTGCCCTCAGCGTGTGTGAAGACTGGTCTGCTCTCTGACCTCAGTGTCTCTGAGGGATGACTGAGGCCTCCGTCAAGCCTTCAGAGTCGTCTAATCAGCCACTCTGCCCCCACAAAGACGCGGCCAGGGCTGCAGAGAGGGGGCACTGGAGATCCAGCTAAGGAGGCCGTCAGAAAAAAGGAAAAAAAAATAGACTCAGCACAGCCATGTTGGCAGCAGCATCTGGTGACACCGAGCCTGTCAGCATCCAGGGGCCGCCTCCTTTCTGTCATCCTGCTGCTGGCAGACGCCTCCCAGGCACCCACGCTCGTGCCTCCGACTGGGGTCAGCGGCCCTGAGCTGGAGTGTGGGAACAGTGACAGTGTCCGGCTCCGCTCCCATCCCCTCCATGCAGATCTGACAGCTACCAGAAAGAGGGTCAAGAGCTTTAAAACAGGGGGAAGTCCTGTTCCCATCCCACCCTTTGGGCGCAATAATGTAAAGAGGAACAAGGATTCTGGGCAGAGGAAATAGCCCACTTGGAGAGTCCTGAGGGAGAAGGGGCTTGACTGGGCTGAAAGGAGGTTCAAGCGAAGACCGGGGCCCAGGAGGGAAGGGCTGAGCACAGCTGGTGCGAGATCGTGCCAGCCAGCCAAGGTACTGGCCGTCGTCACAGCCACCACCAAAACCACGCCAGGATTTCCAGCTCTGGGAAGTGATGTCAGAGGTCTGGCGGGTCCTACATCCCCAAGACAGCGTCAGCAAAACCCCAGCCCCCATGCTCTGCTTTTAACATGGAAAACTCCTCCTCCAGGGAGAAACGGGGCTTATGGCTCCTGCTTTCGTCCGGGCAGGACGATAAATGGACGTGGCCCCACTTGAAAAGGTTGTAGCTTTAGTCCTGTCTCTTGGAGCTCAGGGTCACGCGGCGAGGAAGCAGAGGGGCCATGTGGAAAGGCCACATGAGATGCTCCTGCCAACAGCCCCGGCTGAGGAACACCGGTCAGCCAGTGCACCCTCCCGCCGGAGGGAGCAAGCTTCAGGGTGACTCCAGCCCCCTGTGTGGAGTCTCTTCAAGTCCGCCGCCCTCCCCAGCTGCCGTGGGTCACAGAGGCTGGCTTCCCCAGCTCCTGGTCCGGAGTCCGCGGGCACAACGGTTGGCAGCACTGGAGACTGCTGGTCTGCAAGGCGGGAGAGGACCCTGGTACACAGCAACAGGGACCCGAAGAGACTGGAAGCTTGTCGTCTGGGTTCCGAAAACCCATCTCATCAACTCTTTGTGCTTTAGTTTGTAGACTATCGAGTGACGCCGTTGCCCCCTTTTGGGGCCCTTGTGACTTCAGAGGACCACATGGAACGACATCCAGGCCTTGCGAAGGAGCGCCCTATCTTGCTATAGGAGCTTCAGTTCCCAAGTTCAACCTGCTCACTGAGCTAGACACGCAGCGTGTAAACCGAGAGGGCAGAGGAGAAGGACATCTGGATCTGTGGTTTCATTTGGCGTTTCCTCAGAGGTATAATCCCCCTAAGGGAGGAAGGAAACTGGTCGACCAAAATCACTGTTGATAGTTCGTGGAGATGAGAAAGGAAATGAGTCTCATGTCCAATACGTTCAGCTGGTTTCAGGAAAACCTGGGCAAAACGAGCACCTGTTTACACGTTGTCACCTTTCTCAGAAGCCCCGGCGTGACTCGCTCCTCAGTCTGCATGCTCAGCTCATCACAACCTGCTGCCTACTCTCAGGACCTGTTTTCTTGGGAACTGATCCTTCTGGAGAGTGTGGGAAATTTCACGTCCACTCTCAGACTTCCTCACCTGCTGGAAGAAGATGGTCTGTATCCTGCCCAGCCGTCTGGCCCTGATACCAGAAGGAGGAGGACTTCTAACCAGCGGAGAGGAGGAACAGAATCAAACAGTAACTAACGCTTTCTGCTTTAGTTTCTGGCCAACACTTTGCAGCCTCTTCGTCTGTAAAGAGGAAAAAGCACATAATGAAACTCCTGGCAGCAGCTGTTTTCCCACCAGAGCGGAGTCTCTTTCAAAGAGGAAGGCAACTTGCTTTACGTGTGAGGATCGTCTGCTGCTCTTCTAAGCGCAGCTTGATATAAAAACAATAGTGAGCCTCCGGATCAAGTTTTTTTCATTTCGAAGAGCAAATCAATTCCAAATGACTTCTGAAAATTCCGTGTTCATGGGATAATCCGGTATGCAGGCATCTGGGAAGCTGGCATTTACAGCAGGTCTTACTGAGCTCTGCTGATTGATGAGGTGTGGATGGGAAGGGGTTTTGCAGCATATAAAAGGCCAGGCTAATAGCAGATGAAAAAAAAAATCCAGTTGACTGACCACCAACACTTTTGAGCACTTTTCAGGTGCCAGATTGCAACGATAAACACTATCCACAAAGGATTGTGTTGTTCGATTCTCCCAACAACCACATGCAGTGGAAAATGGAGCTGTCACTATTCTACAGATGGGGAAACTGAGGCTTGAATTTGCTTATGCTACCTTCCTGTGGTTCCACAGCCAGGCAGAAGCAAGACTGCAGTCCCACCCAGGTCAAATATCTCCCAAACCAACACTTAACAGCATCCACAGTGCAACTGCTACGGAGCCAACGGGAACCACTGGGTAGAGGCTTCCAGGTTTCATTCACTTCTCGTCAGACAGCAGATCGGCTCCGTACAACACAGCTTTGCAGGATGTCAGAAATGCGTCGATGAATGAGCATCTCTGCCCACATTGTTTGCAATTTTTCTTTTTGACTGTTTGGATATGGTTCTTTTTTTTTTTTTCTTAAAAATAATCTTGAAAAGTACGTAGCAACTAAAAATACTCCCAGTAAGCCATGCAATGTAGCTTCTAATTTGAACTTGCTTCAAAAGGAATGAGCAGAAATCCAGATACCAAAAGGAAAGTAGAAGTTGCCCGGGATCGGCATCGGAATACTAGGCTGCGATTCCTGTTCTGTCTAATTTGTTGAGCAACAACAAAGATGGCCAAGACCACCACCCCACCCTGTCTGACATGGTCTCTCTAGGGTGTCAGTTAAGAGCTCCTGACTTCTGGCAGGGCATTCGGAGTCCCTGAGAGAGCAAGAAAGCCTAAAACATGGTATTCAAGAACAGAAAGAAATGGCGCATTGTTCGCCCCCTAAGAAAAGACTAATAAGGCTGAACTTCAGAGTTTCACCCCTGGGAGTCCTTAATCTTCTCTCTAAGTTCTGCTGTGCTGATGCGCATTGGTATCTGTGCCAAACTGCAGAGCCTGTCTATAAATGTCTTGCTGGCATACATTAGGAAACTTACCGTTACCCAAAGCCGAGGAACCAAACACATTTTTTTTCTTTAAAGAAAAAAACCTAGCCCACAACCTAACTTGTCCCTGAAATCTCCTCCCCTTCAAGCACTTCATGGTTTTCATATTACCACCATCCTAGAACCTAAAACTGCTCATTCCCCACAGCATCCATGCTTCAGATACAGTGGAAAATCCAGGCCATTTGGAATTTTCCCCTACAGTTTCCAGGTAGCTAAATCACCAAAAATTTCCAGTCTTTTATAGTTCCTATAAAATGTGATTGCAGTTGAGACTGAAGAAATTGGAATGAACTTTGAAGCTAGAGAGATGATGATTCAGAAGAGTGTTATACTCATACGCTAACCTCAATAAAAAGGATACACATTTTAAAGTAAATAGGTAAAATAAATCTTGCTGTGCAATCAGAAACACACAAAAAAAAAATCATTGCTGCCATTTACTTGTCTTTAACCTTGGATGTGCTGTTTCAACTCTGCAGCTCAGTTTTCTTATCTGTGCAATGAGTGTGGCAAAAGTGATGTATTAAAGTGAGTTTACTCCATTTTCACTCTATAAAGTTAAGTTAACTAACTCTATTTTTATATTCCCCAAACTCTCATGAACACACGGACTGTATGAACGCATGTACATTAACACAAACTCATGCTCAAAGATGTTCATACAAGCTACATATACAGAATTCCAAGGAAAAAAAATCAAGAATTTTAGACCCTTTTGCCTTTTGACTTAGAGGCAAAGAAAGATGCATGCAAGTTCAGCTTGCATCTGTGTCTTGGACTTCTGGAGCTATTTGTGCCAGGAAAGGAAGTATCAGAAAAAGACAAATTCTCAAGACAGGAGAGAAGAGTTAAATCTTCAGTTAGGTTCAGGTAGCAGAAACCTGAATCCTGATTTCCCCCAGCCATCCTCAAGGAAGGTCCAGGACCTCAGAGAAATCTCTGTAGCATCTGGTATCAGCAGATTTTCATCACAACTTTCACCAAAAAAGCTTATATTTCTTCTGGGAAAAAAACATAATCTATATGTTTTATATACTATATAAAGTTAAGTGCATATGTTAATGTATTTACAAAAGCATGTACTTGAGTATAATTGGAATTATATAAATACATAACATTTCCATGTGCTTTTTCAATTAAGCATATGCTTTGAATCCTTTCCATGGCAATACATATAAGTGTGTGTAATATGAAAAAATAGTACATACCCATTATTAAACAATCTCAATATGTGGAAGATATGATACAAAGTAAAAATGATTCCCCCACTCAAAAAATAACTCCCCAAAGTAATCACACCTCACCATCTAATGTATATCTGTGACCCTATTTTATATCTTCTTTTCATTAGCATTAACTGAGATCTATTATTGGGGTTTTAATTTCTTTGGTTCCAGTAGCAAACTGAACTATCAACCAGAAGTTTCAACAGTCTGATTTCTAGGCCTTCCCTAAATAGAAGAGTGGTTAGAAATAAAGATGCCAGCCAAAGATTTCAATCTCCAGAGGGTCATATATTTTGCCTTCTAAATCTTTTTTTAAGCCATAAATAAGAGACAGTGATTAAAATAAGAATATGCAAGCTACCAAACAGAACATATAATTTTGAGTGGGATCTAATGTGAAAAACAGACCATAAATGGCTTGTTTCAACAAGCCCCAACTACTTATTCTCAATAATGATAATCCCAAATCCAATTTTCTTGCTTACAAATCTGTAATGGAAAAGACTTTCCAGTCTGTTTATTTAACACATCCCTCATTTATCACAAGACATCTCTGCTAGTCCCAGTTATCCAAACTAAAAGTAATTTGGGAAACTAAATAGTTGCTAATGACCAATGGGATTTTCAGAGAACACTAAACAATTCTGCTTCCATATCTGTCTTCTCTGTCTTTCCTACAGTCGTTTCTGTCTGCAGAGGAATCTTGACCATGTCAAGAGCTTAGCTCAACACCATCCTGCACTGAGCCCCACTTGACACTGCAACTATTTGTCTGTGAGGACAGTTCCCACTGTTGTCCTTAAAAGGAACTCACTCAAGTGTCACAGAGAAGAGCGGGGGCTTCTGTAGGTAACAGGGAGTCATCAAAACCTTTCAAATAAGAGAATGGCTCATGTGTTTTTTGGGTAGATTCCCAGTAGTGGGATTGCTGGATTGAATGGGAGTTCCATTTTGAGTAGTTTGAGGGTCCCCCACACAGCTTTCCATGTGGCTGGACCAGTTTGCATTTCCACCAGCAGTGCAAATGTGTTCCTTTCTCTCCATCCTCACCTGTATTTGTTGTAGCCCCCCTTTTTCTATATGGTTGATTCTTACTGTTATGAGATGGTATCTCATTGTGGTTTTGATGTGTAATTCCCTGATTGTAAGTGATATTGAGCATATAGCATATTTTCATAGGCTTGTTGGTCAAGTGAGTCTGGTGTGGGAAAGGGGGCTGTCTGCAGATAAGTGGAAGCCAGGGTTCTCCCCAAATCTGGGTCCATGGCAGGACATGATGAAGGCTGTACCAAGAATGGCCCAGTGTCATGCAGTGGGATAGGCAGAAACAGGAAGACAAAACCAGCAAGGAATGTTGGCATTATACTTAGCAAGTGAATAAACAGAGTTAAAATAAGCTCAAGATGTGTAGTTTAAGTGGATCAACACTGACACGAGGCACTGACACAGAGAGAGGAGACCCTGGAGACTGAAAAAGGAAGAAATGGAACAAGGAGTTCATTCCATGAAGGAAAGCTGAGTTTGGAATGACCAACAGGTGTTCTCCGCTTCATATCAATGGAAACAAGAAAAAATAGTCCATCACGGACAGATGATGGTAGAAGTATTGACAGCAGAGAGAGAACCCGCATGCAAAATTTGCTGAGCTTCAAAAGAACACACAAAGAACTTTGCACACTTTTGGTTCCCAAGGTCACAGGGTTCATTTTTACCTGAATGTGCTGTACTCAACCAAGAAGCTAGAGTCAAGGGTGGCAGTTGAGCCTGAGGGACGCCCAGGGCTTGTGCTACTAAGTTCCATCCATCTCCTTACAAGCATCCTAGTGATGCCAAGGACAAAGGCTTCCCCTTCTAAAAGGAAACCTCAGAGCTGGCGCTCTCGCTCTGCCTTCCAGATGGCATTACACATGTCGACTAGAAATGTTCAGGAAGTGCTTTCCTCTTGCAACCGGGAGAAACATTTTCCTTCTTTGGAGTTTGCTCCCTCTCTCGCTTCCTCCTTCAGTAGAATCTGATGTGCTTCCCAAATTATCCCTGATGGGTCCCTGCACTGTTTGTGCTCTTGGTAGATGCTCCGCAGTGGGCAGATAAGGATGAGGCTCACTGACGTCTGTGTCTTTCCTGGTTTCCTTAGCGATGCTCAGCAGGCTTCTAGCTCCCCTACAAACCTGTTTCTGAGTCAGCCTGCTTTCGGCGACAGGCCAGGCTCCACCAGAACATCACTTCTAAAGACATCACAGCTCCTTTTCTTTCATGAGAGCTGACAGTTTCCAAAGATCTTCCACTGTCTTCGCTTTTCACCTCCATAGCCTGGGAAGATGCCCATGCTCCCGGTTCACAGGTACAGAAAGTGAGACCCAAGAATGCAGTGACCGGCCTCCATGGCGCAGCAACAATTCAAGAGACAAGGCTGAGGCGTGGGAGCAGAGGCTCTGCAAGGGGCTCACCTGGGCAACAGCAGCCCCTGGTTGACTGTCAGACTTCACAGCTCAGCCTGGACTTCCGCTGAAGGTGATCCCAGCCCAGGAGGGAGCAAGTTAACTCCTATTAAGTTACAATCAAAGTGAACTAAAAAGGTGACATCCATGGACAGCAATGACTAAAGGCTTCTTAGCTGAGCTATCAACTTGCCCTCCTGACAGCAGCGATGGTCAAATGCAACAGTAAGTTGAGTTCCTTGGATGACAGTTGTACTATGGATTCGTCAAGGATGTCCCTGCAAAGCATATGCATTTCATTTTGCTTCGCTAATCCACACTGTTGTGGCAGTTTTTCAGGTATAGCACTGATTTGAATGGCTCAGAAAAACAGTACAGTGTTGGCGGAACTTGTTTTGAACAACTGGTGCAGGTTTATATGCAGCCAGCAGTAAAGGAAGCACGTGCCACCATGCTGATGAATGCCCTCCAATGCTTCCACAGATTCTCTGTGACACTGGACATGGGATTAGTATTTGCGTGGCAATTTTCTGCCTTGTTGAGAGCTCTTTTGAACCTCTTAGCCCTTTGAGGAAAATTCTAAATGTCTAGTCTTCAAGTGTGACACATACTAAAAAATTTGAGAACTACTGTTCTCACTTTTCTTTCTGACAAAACCCAAAGTAATGATTAAAACACTTATTTGAAAGGAAACCTGCACTCTTATGTTTACTGTAGCACTGTTTACAACAGTCGAGATATAGAAACAACTTAAATGCCCCCAAATAGATGAATGATTCAAAGCTGTGGTATATGAACCAATGGAGTACTATTCAGTGATCAAAAAATTCCAACTCATACCATATGTGGCAATATGGATGGGGCTGGAAGGGATTATACTAGCTGAAATTTGCCAGAAAGGAAAAGGTAAATACCAGATGGGCTCATTTATATGTGGAATAGAGAGAAACCCAACAAAAGGTCAGGAAAAAGTCAAAACTAGCCAGATGACCACAGTACTGAAGCATCTAACAAAGAAGGGGGTGGAAGAGGTGGTGAAATCGAGGAAGGATGAACACAAGTGAATATGGTGATGGTTCACAGGTGACATGGTAGGAGAACTATAAGGACTACAACAGTGTAAGGAAAAAAAAAGGTTTAATTAATGGGAAAAATTGTAAAAAAATACTGAAGACATGACTTGAAAAAGTCCTTCAGAAACCATCGGAAAAATTAAAAAGTCATTGAGTTAAGCTAGACATTCAAATTTAGACTCAGCCTTCGAAGAGGTGAACCCCACAGACACCCGATCTATCAGGAGTCTCACCAGTCATCTCACAAGTGGGTCTCATTCTCACTGAACATGACTCTATTTCCAATAAGCTGTGGTGGTCATTTTTAGCACCAGTTCCAATGACTTCCAGATCATATCCCCCCTTATTTTTTGTGGAAGGGACATATGTTTCCGCACAGGTCCTTTCTATGCCAGGGAAACCCACCACTCTGAAGAAGCATGTTCTTGATGTTTCTCATATTCATCCTTTGTCTTCTTATATGTTCCAGGAGAGTAAACTAAGTAAAGAATATAAGGCCTCGGGCCTTGAAGTCAGACACCCTGTCCATTTAATCACCAGATGTGCCATTCCCTACTTCTACAACTTGGATGAATCACTTAACACTTTGGAGTGGCAGTCTCTAAAGACTGTCTATAAAGAAGTCTATGAAGAAAAGAGAATTTGGTCGCAGTCAGGCCTTTGTGTGCTCAGCAGGCTTGGCTGGGTGGGGGGGCTAGGGAGGGACTATAAAGGTGGCCCCTCTCTTTCACTCTAACCCCAATTAGACCTCAGAAGGAATGAGAAGAGAACTAATAATCCATTGGCCAGATTGAAATGGTGAGAGACCAGAGCAAATTACTGTGCACAAATACGAGCCGAACGCAAGAGAAGGAACTGTGAGAAAGACAACGGATGATGGACTGGAGAAATGATCTTAGACATCACCTGTCACACAGTCACACCTAAGGCCACACAAAGAGTGGATTGAGTCAAAAGTTAAGGGCTGATACGCAACTCGAGAAAGCAAGGTGGCTCTTCCCATCCCACAGGAGAGGAAGGTCACAGAGATGGGGCTGCAGGCCCACACAAAGCTACAATCTGAAGGAGAGGAAACGACCTGCAAAGGCTTTCAGCAGATGCCCTTCACAACGAGTATCTTCTACAATGAATGGAATTGATTGAAGACCGTCAACAACAAGAAAACACCAATAGATTCCAAATGAGAATGAACTGCTACCAACACGGCTTGTTATATTTAGGATCACAGTCCCTCCACCAAGAAAAGGACATTGCCACAGAAAATGAAGAAACCAAAGGACTGAACATAGATCAAAAAACAACAAGAAGAGGGGCCAGAGTGAACAGAGGGGTCATCAGTGGCGATGTGGAGGGGAGGCTTTCCAATAACCATTTGCTGATACTCTAAAATCTAAGGAATGAATAAAATTAAAATTATTGAAAAAATAAGAAAAAAATCAAAAGCATTTCAAAGAGCAAACAATAAAAAAGAAAGGAGAACTAATAGAATAATGCTTGACTTTTGGGACTAGGATAAGGATTAATTGAAAGAATGAATTTAATATCTTATGGGACACAGTTTGGCATATAACATTTGATTAACTGCAGTTACTACTAATATGCTGTACCTTCTTACTTAGATTTTTTTTGAAGTCTTATGAAATGCATCAACAAACTCTTCTACATGTTCACCTTCTCATGCACTTGAAACAACTGCCATTGACACCCCTGTCTTCTCATAGAATGACTCATCTTACATAAGACTCATCTACAAAATAAGACCAAATTATTTTTGTCCTCACAATGCTCATCACTGGCATTCCAGAGAAAGAGTTGGCCTTTTAATAAACCTTCAAGGAGTTTGTGAAGAGGTAGTATAGTCTAGGATCGGAGAAAAAATTCTACTAGGATTCCCCCAAAATGGAACGTACTTGCTCAGGTCCCTTGGGAAACAGACATCTCTAACATCTTCAACCACAGAAGAGAGAAAATGAGTCAAATGTCACAGCAAATATTGAGGGAATTAAGGAGATTAAGCAGATGTAAAATAAAGTGAGCAGAACTATGCTCCACACTGCCAGTTGAAGGTACTGGTTGATTTTCTGCCTGAGCACAAGATTTTCTGATACGCAGTTAGTGTTCTCTGCACTATTAATTATCGGTGGCTTTTCTTTTCAGGTCTTTTAGCTAGTCTTTTAGCTAGTTTCCCTGCTTCTAGTTCAACCACGAAAGTCTGCTTCTAATCATGTACCTAGAACCCAGCAGCAGAATATTAAAAAAAAATTATGAATCAAAATCTATGGGAAGTGCTTAAAACAGTAGAGGACAACTCTGAACTTCACTTATTTCCATTTTAATATTTTTAAATAATTAACTAAGTTCTTACCTTACTATGTGACAATGAAATAAGTAAAATAAAAAGCTACAATAGGATAGGAAGCTCTAAGTATGAAAAAAATAGAATGACAATTTAGTTAAATAATAAAGTCAAATAAGTGATTAATAAAATCAAATACTAATTGTTGAAAAAGATAAATAGCCAACAAACAGGAAATCTAATTTAAGAGCTAATAAAGTTAGAGATGATACAGGACATAGAGCATCTAGGATAATAGTAAAACATCAGGAAACATTTATATAGTTTAATACTAATTATTTAAAAATACTGTGAAATAAATTATTTTCTCAAAACCCAGGGAACTGTCACTAATTGGCTACTAACTACTCGCCTTGTCACATACTGAATGTGTCTTACTTTCTTTTGTCAGTGTGACAAGCCCTTGAGATAAATATTTGTCTTCTTGCTGGAGACAGGAACTGAAGTTTACAGAGATGAAGCCTCTATATTGGGTGATCTAGACACTAAGAGATGCAGCTAGAATTCTAACAGAGCCTCAAAGCCTATATACCATTTATCATTTTTCATATGAAAATGAAAAACATCAAAATAATCACAATATGAAAGAAGACATTTGGATGCCCAATAACTAAATATGTTGAAAAATTGATTACACACCACAGAAATGAATATATTTGTTAAATCAAACATTCTACAGACTTTCACACAGCAATTAGCAATCTACTCATTTCTCTTTGTGAAAACAAAAAAACAAACTACCTAAGTTACTGTACAAGGAAAAACTGGTCTTAATCCTAATTCAGTTACACACACACACACACACACACAGTGAGATTTCCTTTTATAGACATAAATTTTTCAATAAAAACAAGCAAATTGAAGGGCCAGGCACGGTGGCTCGTGCCTGTAAGCTTCAGCCTACGAAGCGGCCGGGGCTAAGGATCGCGGTT